>PVIW01014559.1:0-22910 GCA_004026585.1 Noctilio leporinus
TCAGAAAACTACAGAACAATGAAGAAAGAAATCAAGGAAGACACAAATAAATGGAAGCATATACCATGTTCGTGGATGGGAAGAATTAACATCATTAAAATGTCCATACTACCCAAAGCAATCTACATATTCAATGCAATCCCAATTAAAATACCAATGACAGACTTCACAGAAATAGAAAAGATACTTCAAAAATTTAGATGGAGCAAAAAAAGCCCACAAATAGCCACCACAACCTTGAGAAAGAAAAACAACATAGGGAGAATCACAATACCAGACTTCAAACAATACTACAAGGCTACTGTCATCAAAACAGCCTGGTACTGGCATAAGAACAGACATATAGATCAATGGAACAGAATAGAGAGCTCAGAAATTAACCCAGGACACTATGGTCAACTAATATTTGACAAAGGGGGAAAGAACATCAAATGGAGTAAAAACAGTCCCTTCAACAAATGGTGTTGGGAGAACTGGACAGCAACATGTAAAAAGATAAAACTAGACCACCAACTTACACCATACACCAGAATAAACTCAAGATGGATAAAGGATTTAAATATAAGCAGTGCCACCATAAAGGTCCTAGAGAAAAATATAGGCAGCAAACTTTTGGACATCCTACGCAAAAATATGTTTACTGATACTTCACCAAGGGCAAAGGAAAGAAAAGAAGGAATCAACAAATGGGACTATATGAAATTGAAAAGTTTCTGTTCAGCTAAAGAAAATATCAGCAAAATTCAAAGGGAACCAACTGTATGGGAAAACATAATTGCCAATGATACCTCAGACAAGGGTCTGATCTCCAAAATATATAAAGAACTAATGCGACTCAACACCAAGGAGACAGACAGCCCGATTAAAAAATGGGCAAAGGACCTGAACAGACAACTCACTGAGGAAGATATACAAAGGACCCAGAGGCATATGAAAAAATGCTCAACATCACTAGTCATCAGAGAGATGCAAATTAAAACTACAATATGATACCACCTCACACCTGTCAGAATGGCAATCATCAACAAATCAACAGACAACAAGTGTTGGCGAGGATGGGGGGCAAAGGGAACCCTCATACACTGTTGGTGGGGATGTAGGCTGGTGCAGCCACTGTGGAAAATAGTAGGGGGTTTCCTTAAAAAACTAAAAATGGAACTGCCTTTTGATCCAGCAATTCCACTAATTGGACTATACCCAAAGAATCCTGAAACACCAATTCATAAGAACCTATGTACACCTATGTTCATAGCAGCACTATTTACAATAGCCAAGTGCTGGAAACAGCCTAAGTGCCCATCAGTGGATGATTGGATCAAAAACTTGGGTACATTTACACAATGGAATTCTATATAACAGAAAGAAAGAAGGAACTTGTACCCTTTGCAACAACATGGATGGAACTGGAGAGTATAATGCTTAGTGAAATAAGCCAGTCAGTGAAGGACAAATATCATATGATCTCACCCATTACAGGACAATAATGAACAAAACTAACAATAAGCAAAACAGAACCAAATATATGAATACAGTGAATAGGCCTTCAGTGGTCAGGGGGAAAGAGTTTGGAGGGAGGGGGGAGACAGAGGCAAGAAAGGGGAGCATCTTAGACAAGGACCTAGTATAAAGGAACCATGGATATGGACAACAGGTGGGATTGACTTTGGGGGGAATGGGTGGGTGGGGAGGGGGACAGAGGGGAGAAAAAAGGGGATGGATGTAACACAACAACAATAAAAACACACACACACACACAAAACATCAACAAATAGAAAATGACAACCAGATCTTACCATAGATATCAGAACAATTAGATGACAAGTAGCTACAAGTTTTAATTATAAAGCAACATGTTTTGCTTATAAGGTGATAGGAATTGATATTCAATATATAAGAGTATCTGGGAAAACATTATCAGGTTTACTTAAACTAAAAGGAATATTTTTGTACATTTGAAAACCTAAGTTGAAAGATGGTCATTGGCTTTTCCAAGTTTCCATAGGTTGTCCAAGAAGAAGGAAGTAAATATCTATCTTTTTAAAGTCCACTTTTATTCTGCCTTCTGACTTCTTTGATGATAAATAAATGGATAGCTAGACAGTTTAATGGGATTTTTCTTGTCTTTTTAATAACTTTATTAAGAAAAATTTTAGTTTATACAGAAGTAGAAGATTATCATGAACTCCAACAAAAAGCAATATTCATTCTTTTTTCATTCATTTGCCCCCTTCAAGGTTAGTTGGAGCAAATTACAAACTAAGTCATCTCATCTATAAAAACTAGTTTGGCGCAGATCTCTAAATGATCAGTACTCCTCTTTTGTGTTTCTTTTTTAATATTGTATTCATTATTTTTAGAGAGAAGGGCAGGGAGGGAGGAAGAAAAGGAGAGAAACATCAATGATGGCTGCCTTTCGCTCACCTCCATTTACAGACCTGGCTGGATACCTGGCTTGCAACCTGGTTATGTTCCCTGGTCTGGGAATCAAACCAGCGACCTTTGGATTTTCAGGCCATGAGCCTATCCACTGAGCCACCAGCCAGGGCTTTTTATTCTTTTTTTTTTTTTTTTTTTTAAGATTTTATTTCATTTTTAGGAAGAGGGGAAGGGAGAGAGGCAGAGAGGGAGAGAGACATCAATGTATGGTTGCATTTCACCTGCCTCCAGCCACAGACCTGACTGGAGACCTGGCTTGCAATCTGGTTATATGCCCTGGCTGGGGAATCGAACCTGCGACCTTTGGGTTCGCAGGCCTGCACCTTATCCACTGTGCTACCAGCCAGGGCTCTTCTTTTTTTATTTTTTTTTATGGCATCATATAACTTAATTCAATAAGAAAACATAAATTGAAATCACAGTGCCTTATTTCATATTTATTATTCTATCAATTATTGGGGGATTGCCTTGGGTGGTATGAAGCTAAAATTCAGTATATTTTAGTGACAGTTTTTCAGGTGCAATGATTTTTTTATATCATCTTAAGATCATGTGATTATTTTCTTTTGTAAAAGGAATTTCTAGTCATTGCATTTTCCCAAACTCAGAAACTTTGAGCGAATTATTCTCATTCCACTGTGACTACTATGCTCTGAGAATTGTGAGGTTTCCCACTTAAAGCTTCTATCTTCATTGATTGTGATGATAATCAACTGAATTATTTTTTTCCTCTTGAGAACTACAGAGCTTCTTGATTCCAGAGGCTAATAAAGGCTCCGGTATTGGAATCAAAACTGTTAAAAGATCAAGAACAGCAACCCAAAAGCTCAAACCAGGCAGTGTTTCAGAAAAATACACTAATTGCCTTGAGAAAAAAAAAAAAAAGCCACTCTATTTTGTAGCAAATATTCATTATATATTCATTAAATAATAAATATTTATATATTAAATAATATGATATTTAGAATTTGCTTCAAAATAATCTTGGGGGATAATAGTGAATGAAAGTATAGATAAAATTAAATTGGCTCTAAGTTGATAAATGTTGAAGTTAAGTGATAGAGTTTTATTATGTTATTCTCTCTACCTTTATATATGCTTGAAATTGTTTAGAATGAAAACTTTTAAGAAAGAAAATAAGAATCACATGAAAATGGCAAAACAACATCCCCAAACACACATTTTATTACCACTCCTGTCAGAATAAACTCATCCAAACAGCCAGCAAGTAATAATCAGACTGGTCTGGGTTGCACCACTTTCCAATTGACTCAAAGGACAACAAAGAAGAGCATACAGGGACCTGAATAATATATAAACTGGTCAGTTATTTCTACTTCTTTGATTAGTTATAGGTTGATACTATTTAGAGTTTCTTAATGCAACCTATTTCAGAGAACTTGAACAGGTGACTACCAAATGTTGTATGAAGGACACAAAATTTCCTTGGAAAATACTACCAGAAAATCAAGTTAACCTCAGGGAAAAGATAAACATGGCTCACTATTTCAAAACTGATTTTAAAATTACACACACACATACACACACACACGCTGATATTTTTATAAATATTTTAAAAACTGAGTTAAAATTAACAAATAAACCATAATAAAAACAAGAAAAAGGGCTTACTTGTTAGTGACCAGGGACTCTGTATTTAGATCAAACAAGAAGTAAAAGAGGGGGGAATCCTGCACAGTTCTGCAAACTATAACTGTCCTGCTGAAAAAATCACTGTCATCTTTTCAAGTATTAGCCTGGAGTTGTCAGAACTTGGTGTCTGGATAGTCTGGCCCACTTCAACCATAAAAATATATACCCTGGTTGCTGAAAAGCTCCAACCAATGCCAAAGCCAAGAATTCACAGAGCTTAAGCCGGCCTCTGAGAGCCCAGGCTAGCTGACTGCAGGTGGGCACTCAGGCAAAACTGCCCCCAAATGACAAAGGCCTAACGAGGGTGGATGATTCAGGCGGCCAGCTCACAACACCATTGCTATTACCTTCATAAAGTTCTTTTGAAAATTTCATATTGCTTTGGGTTCCAAAGCAAGGGAGAGGAAAAAAAGAAAAGGAGCTGAGGGGAAGGGAAAGGAGGAAAGGAAAGCTTGAAGGAAAGAGAAGGCAAAGTTTTTGATAGGATATTTTGTTCTGATTTTTTAAATCAGTAATTGACATTCAATATCTTCTTAAGAGAATTAAGACGTTCAACATTCCACAATCAAATTTTGTTTATGCCTCTTTTATGACCAATATCATATTTTACCTTATATTTAGTTGAACTGTATGTGTCTTTCCTTTCATATTTCTGGAAGAAAGAAAGCACTTGGAATTCACTTTTGAAATACCATTGACTCTATAACAATGACCATATTATTCTGTAATGTTTGCTGAGTTGATTAATCAGTCCATTCAAGTGCAATCACTGGATATGTAAGTAAAAAGCATCAGCTGCAGAACCTGTAGATTGGATGATAGGCTCTATATTTAACTCTTCACATTGATCCAGCAATGAGAGAGCATAGAACAATTATATTTTCTTCTTATTTTTATTATTTTACATAATGGGATTTGTGTATCTATCAGTGAATTAATACATATAGCAAATATATTTTTCATCTATTTACCTGTGACCAGAACTTAAAGTTCACACTTTCTATGCCTTGAAACAATTGACTTTAATGGTGTTCTATCTCTTATGCACCTCTGCCCCAAGTTTATAAAAATATTATTTATAATTCAAATAAACAAAACAATAAAAATGTTTTTTTTTTCAAACTAAGAAAGAAAGATAGGTTTCCTATATCCTTCCTTGTTTCGTGAATGCATATTTCTGAAACAAGATCTTAGAGATGAAAAGCCTTAAAATGAGATTTCACAATAGAATTGTTAGTCAATTGCATTTATAGCCAAATCAATTAAGCATATTTTTTAAATTTAATTCTTTACAAGTAAAATTCTACCTTTAAAGGCTTTTACTTTTATCTATAGGCAAGAGTAAATGAAATCACTGCTTTAAGAACTATATAAAACTTCAGTGAGCATCTTGTGAAGGGCACCGATGCTAACAAGTGAAAAAGCTGAGAGCCAAAGATATATCAGCTGACCAAATAGGTCAGCAAATGAAATTATGACTGAGACAACACCAAAAATCACATAACCTTCATAGACTATTATCTAAGTTGTACAAATAACTTATTTGAAGATATATCTATAAACACACACAATGGCCTTGAAATATGACACTTTCATTTAAATATTGCCTTAATTCTATAAATATTTATTGATTCACAAACTATAATAACATTAGCTAAACTTTTTAATCTAATAAATATCCAGGGACTTTTCTCAGCCAGACCATTATAAACATAGTCTGAAATATTCTTAGACACATAAGTTTTACCATGCTGCACCAAAATCATCAGTTATCTGTAAAGATTCATAGTATATAATAAAAGTAGTACATAAAATAGAAAAATAACACTAAAGTTGTTGAACACTGATTAACTGTTGTCCTCAACTACAAATATTTTTATTGTAGTTAACACACATTTATGAAATTTTAAATAAATATAGATATTATAAACCATAAAATTGATAACAATCACATTTTGTAAAGTTTTGGATCCTATACCTTTGTTTGTTTGTTTTGTTTACCATAAATTATTTTTTCTTTTGTGTGTGTATGTGTGTGTATGTGTAGTTATTTCTTTTCCCAATACTTTTAAAACACAATTCCTAGAAATTTTTATTGGTTCACATTTGTAGATTTTTATATATTTATTAATGTAACCTTTTAAATTTTCATTTCTTCTTCATAAATATTTCAACTTTACAAATATATTTATAGTTCATATAAAAAAGAACTTTATTTTTACTCAGGTTTTTCAAGATAATTGTTACACACTTTTGAGGAATCAGTATATATTTGTTAATTATTTAGCATGTAATTAATTTTTTTTAATAAATCACTAATTTTAGAATAACATGATCACCATGATAGTTCTAAATTAAAAGATGCCAATATGGCTCTAAAAATTCCAAAAGAAAAAATGAAACTTCAGTTGATGGTTTTTCTGTCTCTGAAACACTAAACAAATTATCTACCTTTTAGTTTACTTTTCAGGATGTTTCTAAACCTTTTTGATATAACTAGAGAGCCTTTTTATTCCTATCCTGTCAGTATTGACAGCTACATTTTACATTCACATGTATAAAGAACATTTTATATTTTTAAGAGCTCCTATTTATGGACTATATGCTGTGATACATGTGAGTTTTATTTTTATATGCAGGATCTTCCAAATGGCTGACTCAATTAAGGAATTTCAAGGAAAATTATTCATAACAATAAGATAATATTGAAGATGTTTGAATTTGAGGATTATTGTTTCCATTTAAATAAAAATTATTTTAAATTTGTTGGGTTTTTTTGTTTAATTCTAATTTCATGTTCTTTTTCTAGGAAATTCAGTTCAATATTACTTGTGGAATTCTGTCATACATAGTATGATTTTTTTTTCCCTTTTCTTTTCCTTTTCTTTTTTCTCTTCTTCTTCTTCTTCTTTTTTTTCCCCCCTCCTTTTGCAGTGAAGAGCCCAGGAGACAATTCTCTTCACAATGACCCTGCTGTGCCCTGTGTTTACTCCACAGCGATATTCAGAGAAAGGAGTTTGAAAATGTATTACATCTAAAACCAAGAACTGTTGTGATTTTGAAGAAGTTATTGATGTTTAAAATTCTATTTTAAGCCATATATAAATATAATATCTTTAAAACAAAGGCAAAAAAGGAAAGCTGTGTTTGATGTTAAAAACGAAAGGTTTTGTTCCTGACACCAAATTGCACTGTTCATTTATTTTGGCTCTATTGGTGTATGCAGGGGTTTTTCCCTTTCCTTTTACTTAACAACAACAATAATAATATCAGATCTCAGACTCAGGATCTGACCAAACGGAAAGGATTATGTGAACATACTAGATCTAGCTTTATAAAGCAATGCCCATCCCCCTTGGTTGATGGAGATGATTAAGCTCCTCAAGCTTGAATCTGCAGGGAAGTTACAGCGATTTGAGGATCCCACATGAACAAATGTTGACACTTCCACCAAGAATTCCCCAAGTCATATACAAAGTGAGAATCCCAGACCTACAATGAATGGACCCAGGAGGCTAACCTGGACGCAGGATGGTGCAAAGTTAGTAACTATGCTTTGAGAAACCGATTCGCAGTTTCTCATTCCATTTATACTTTTCTTTCTTTTCTCCCTTATGAAAAAAATATATATTTTACGTACATATATGTATGTTATGTATCAGCTCCCATCTGAATCTGAATAGCTTGAACTTTCCTTTTGGCGTTTGGTGCCTAATAATTAATGATGCCCGCTCCCTGCGCCTAGTGGTCGGGGCTGGGGTTCAGGCCACTCGCAGCACCTGACGTCAGCCGCCCCCACCCCTCCTCCATCAGGTCCCCCTAGCATTCCCCGGGTGTCCTGAACAAGGACAGTGGGGGCTGCGGGGAGAGAGCCAAGGGCAGGATTGGGTGAAAATCCAGAGCGGGAGAAAGAGACCTCCTCCCATGCCCAACGAAAGTCCAATCTCAGAACCGCCGCATTTTGGGGTCCGAAAAATTCGCCATCACCCCAGACTTGCGCCTCTGTCTGAAGGTCCAAACCCAAGTGTAGTTCCCGGGGCTAGACAAGGGTGGGATTCTAGAGAAGAGGGTCAAAGAAATTCACAACAAATCTGCAAGCAGCAAGCTCTCTCTTCCCTCCATTCTTTAAGAGTCAACGTTGTATTGTTTCCACTGCTTCCAAAAAGTGGACCTTAAATAGAAATAGACCCACCGCTTCTACTTCAACTTGACACAACCTGGAAGATAGTGATCCTGGGGAATTCCTCCCCCGTACGGGGGTCGCTGGAGATCGCAAGATGGGGGATGGGAGCTAGGACCCGCCCCTGGGGAAAATGAACTCCAAATCGTCACAATTGTTCCTCTCTCCTTCCTCTCCCAGCCTTTACCTCTTCCCCTACTCTCCTCTGCACCCTTAGACTAGCATTTGCAGACCTTTCAAGCCTGGGGAGTTCTCAAGATTAGAGAAAGGTGTGATTTTTCCAAAGGGAACCTGGACCGATGTCTTTCAGAAAAATGTTCAACCCCGTGTACTTGCCCTTGTTCTAAGGGTCGGGGACCCGAGTTTGACGAACGGTGGGCCTGCGCGAGGGACGGAGTCTACAGAACTCGGTATGAAACAAATCCTGTAGCTCTCCTGGGTCCTGTCTGTTTTGTTTTGTTTTGTTTTTCCAACATAGGCTCCTGGAGAATTCTTTCTCTCCCCTAGAATCCTTATTTTTCAGCTTTTGTTCATGATAGTAAGTACTCTTCTCCTGTAAGTTTCCATCTTTAAAATTAGAGCACTGTTGGGAATGGAGGCAGAGTCTCTTTGAGAAAAGATTTGGGGCCAAAAACTGTTTCCTGCTACATTTCTTCTGGAATATATTTGAGCCTCAGGAGCAGCCTCTTTGCAACCCCAGCAAAACCCGGTGCCTGAAGCCAACAAACATTTAGATGCACAAAACTGCCACTGCCTCTGCGAACCTCTCTCCAGGAAGCGGGAAAATGTCAGCGGTCGCAGGGCTGCGGGACACAGAAGGGACAGTAACTTCTCTTCGTCCTCCCCCTTCCACTCTAAACATGGCTGAGAACTCAGGCAAAAGCGTATTTCTACCCCTCTCCAATTGAAGGCAGTTAGTGGGTTCAGTTACTGGGGAGGAGAAGAAAAGCAGTTTCTACGTTGTTGTTGTTAAGTTAGAGCTTTAATGTCAACTTAAATAAAATGACACCTTCCAGAATCAGTCGACAAATACCGCGGGAGCCGCCGGACTGTCCAGTGGGCCTCCCATTCTGTCTGTGGCAGTAGTGAAATCAACTCCAGCCTCAGACGTTAAGACCAGGATCTGCAGGTTCAACCACCAGGCTCACCTGCCCTTTTTCCTGGGCTCCCAAGTCGGAAGACAGTTTGAACCGAATTAAATCAAGAGGGGTCAACTTTGAACTGGCTTTAATATTAGTGAAGCTCCTCCCGGTATATGCCCTGCTGCCGCCTGACTGATATAAATCATCACACTCCTGTATCTCCAGCGAGTAAAATAGAAAAACAGGAATATATATATATATATATATATATATATATATATATCAGAAAAATCATTGCTATATTGTGACACTGCCTTCACAGACCTGCCTGGCACTGGGAATTAACACAACAGAATTCATTAGAACAAGATGATTAGCCTTATTTATTACATTGCCTCGAAGTGGCAACTTGGATGATCTCAGGAACTATTCAAAGATTTTTGTTTCATTTTGTTTGTTTTCTAAGGAGCTAGGAATGTACCTTTTGCCCGGTGTCCTTCACTGTCCTTTTCAGGTAGGGATTGGCCCTCCTGACACTTGAGTAAGCCTCAGGATTTTAAAAGATCATTTCCTAGTACACTAATTTGAGCGAAATCTGGATTCAGAATGTGGGTTTACACGCCCAGCTCGAACGTCTAATGTATCAAATCCTCGTTAAGGAACGGCTCGCTCCGTGGCCGTGTCAGCCAAAGGTCAGCCCCGTGCAACAGGGCAGCAAGGTTCAAAAGCACTCTTCCAGCCTGTCTCCCACTCCCCTCACCCTAATCCATCTTTCGCATTTCAATAATAGAGCACACAGACTTTCAACGAGAAATGCCAAGGCTGTTTTTCTTTCCTTCTTTCTTCACATTAGTGACATGCAGACGACGTGTCCCAAGGAAACTACTGAAAAATTAAGTGTATTGCTTTCCAGTGAGAAGGGAGTGGTGTTAGTTGACAAAGTAATTGTCGAAATATCCTCAAGAAGCACGAGTACTTGAGAAGCTGTGGTTCTTAGAAATCTTCACTTAAAATAGTAATGATGACAATAATTAATAATAATTTTACCGAATTGAAATGGAAACAGTAAGTAAACTTTGCTGGATACCTTAGGGATTAAAAACTACTCAGGGAAAGGGACAATCCTCCTCCCCCGCTACACCCCCACCCCACCCCGCGAGCACACACGCGCGCGCGCGCGCACACACACACACACACACTTTAGAGACCAACAGAAAGCTTATTCTTAAAAGGCAGCTTTAGTGTCCACAGGGACAAAGAGGATCCAAGAGAGCGACGCTGGACTCTTTGCGCTCCCGCCTCACTGAGGAGACCCGCAACATTTCTGACTACCTTGGGGTCCTCGGTGTTCTTACACATCAGCCTCACAGGCTGGATGGCTGCTTCACATCAGCCCAACTTCTCCGCGAGCGCTTTGGGCCACACGCGCGCGCACGCAGTTGCCGGCCCAGTGAGCTGGGAAGGTGGCTGGGCGGGGTGGGGAGAGAAAGAGACTTACCACGTCTGGGGTTTAGGGTTCTGGCAAAGTTGACAGCAGAGAGAGGCCGGGAAGAGAATCAGTCTACTGGAGACTCACAATATGGGCAGGGACTAAGGCACTAGTGGGGAGAAGGAAAGCGCCTGTCTGGTTTAGGGGTCCTTCTTCCTTTGGCCCTGGGTCTGTGCCCCCAGCTGTCGCCTCCGCAGACTAAGCTGGGCCTGGCTTGAGGAGGCCCTAGTGCCTACTTCACCTCCATCAAGCCAAAGCTTCCCGGCCTTGGGGCTCCGGCGCCATCTTCAGGGGCGTGGGGGCGGGGTGGGGGTAGCCGGGAAGGGGCATCCCCACTCTTTGGTCCGGGAGAGGGCTACCGCATGGCCTGTTTGGACACTGACGGCCAACTTGGCTGGCTTGCAGACCCCCGCCTACTCTCGCCCCCACCCGTCCCCTCCCTTTACTCAAACCCCTCGCCAAATGAAAATGATTCTTGGGACCTTGGCCTTTGGGGAAAGAACGTTGGAACTCCTGCTGGATTTGTTTATTCTGCCGGGAGCGAGTTCCGACTCAAGTCTTCGTCATTAGCATGGAGTCCCTAGAGTGTAGATCGCACCCCTTCACCCAGCATATTCATAAACAAAAGGTCCCAAATTGGGAAGGGATTTCCCGAGGGGTGGTTCTTCTATCAGACATTTGGTGGATGGGGGCATTGTGCGATCTGTGTGCTGTGGACAAGAGAACCCTTGTGCTTCCTCCCCCTTCCAGCTAGTCCGAAAGAGTGGAGGAGAGGAGCTTCTGCCAAGCTCCCCTGAACCCAGGTCCCAACGAGGGTCTTCTGGGACCATTCTCCTGTTATCGAGCTCTGAAACTCGGAAGATGTATAGTAGGAAAGGTTTTGTTCTGTCAGGAACGTTTCCTAAAGCTTTCTGCCTTACTCTCTGGTTCCAAGTTGAATACTTGGCAAGTGGTGGCTGTCAGGTGAAATGATGCTCTGGCCCTTGAAACTGGCAGGGTTGAAGCTGGCCCCGGGTTAAACTGCGCAATGATACAAGGCCTCTCTTGTTGGCAATGGGGAAAATAAGAGGGTGGGGACCAGGGAATGGGTCTACTCATTCAGTTTAAAGTAATACCAGAAGAGTATGGGGCCTTGTCTGAAGCCATTTTCTGATGTCCTGGTCCCTAGGATTTTGACTAAATACCCAAAGGTAAAACTAGAATTACCCAAGGACCCTCCACTACTACTTCCCTTTGCTTACAAGTGTTGGTCATTTTATCAGTCAGGTTATACACTACTCTGGAAATGTCAGTACTTTGGACACAAAATATCCTGCAATGTGCAGAACCCCCAAGAATGTCACCAGGAGAGAAAGGCAAAAGGCTGGCACCTAAACTCCTCCAATCCCTACACCTGAGCCAGGACCCTTCATCCGTCTTCACAGTTGCACCACATAAGCAAAGTTGAATTTGACAGAATTATACCGGCTTCTAAGCATGAGAGTTGACAAGTATTATTTGGGAAGGGTCAAGTGAAAACCCTAGAGAAGCCTAGGACACAGACAGAGAGAGGAGGAGAAACCTGGAAGAGAAAGTAAAAGGAGAAAGGGGGTAAGGGAGCAATATGGATAAATGGATAAATAGAAGGATGGATAGATAGATGATAGATAGATAAGAAGCAAAGACAGGGACACTCAAGCCTGGATATGTGCAAAGAAAGAGGGTGGATCCTAGGGTGTGCCACCACCCCTCCCCCATACACACCTCTGGGCTCTTTCTAGGTGCCAGGTGAGTAGGAGGGGACGTCCTCTCCAAGGAGCTACGGAATAAAAGCCAGTGACATTTTTCCAACTTTAAAGGGTACAGGAAGAAAAGGAACTTTCAGTGCCATGACTCGTGGTCCACTTGCGGTCTTACACCTTGCAGTTCTCGGATTTTGTAATGGAGGAGTCGGCAGGGCCTGTTGGCCTCGCGATTCCGATGGCGGGAGCCCAAGCTATCTGCCAGGCATTGTGAACTCACTTAAACCAGGGCGGTTTGAAAACAAACACGTGAAGCTTCATGGCCACACTATTTTGGCAGCAGGACCGGAGGCTTTCACAGGCCAGATCCTCTGAGCTGTTCCCTCTGCCGCCTGCGTGGGCGGGGGGCTGCATATGAATATTCAACAGAGCGTGGCACCGCCGGTCCTAACAGCGCATGCGCACTGCCTTCCCAGCAGCCGCTTCAGCGGGTAGCCGGGACTTGGACTGCTCACAGCCAGGCTGACAACTGGCCCGAAGGGGTTCTCAAAAACGAACTATCCGACCTTCTGTGGAGGTTCTGTGAGGGAGGAAGTCTTGCTGTTCGCCCTACCACACCTACACCCAAAACCTTCGTTTATGTATTTTCAAGAAACTGTTCTGGACGAAAACCTCCCTTAACTTCCAGACTCACCCACCCCTACCTCCACAACTTTAAGTTTTCTTTGCCAGAGGCTAGGATTTCCCTGGATAAAAAGACAAACTTTTTAAAGGAATCAATATGTAAGCTTCTCTCATCCCTTTTTAGGTCCTTATGTTTCTGCAGCTTACTGAGAATTGTTACACAAAAGACAGATACATTTTAGATGTTTGCTAAGGTATCTTGCCTTCAAAATTTAGGTTGTTTTTTTTTTTTTAAGATGATTTCCATATGTTTATAGTCACGCTTAATAATTGCTTCTTTTGTAAGCTGTAGGAGAAAATATCACTGTGTAAGTTTCAAAGTCCACAAATTCTCCTTCATATACTTAAGGAGATGCCCTGCAAACCATCAGAGGCAGCCACAATATTGTTGACAGCCTTAAGTCTCTAACAGCTTCACTGTCAATGTAATTTCCATACTAGATTGCTAAATCCAATTTTTTATTCTTGAAGAGCCCACCTTCAGTATAACATCAGTAGGAACCTCATACTAATTTAGCTTCTCCCTCTAAAGTGGAAATAATTGTTAGGAAGTAATGCCAGAATTCAGTATGCATGGTAAAAATAGCCCCTGGTTGACAGCCTTATTATGTTTCCTCTTGCTTAGGCAGAGGACAATGAGTGAACCATCCTTGCATGGACTAATGGAAAATATTGCCCATATTTTGTGTATATTATGCCATTATATTTACAATAAACTTTGAGGAAAAGGCTTGACTGTAGCACCTTGTAGGAGGTTAACATTTTTCTTATTTCTGCTCCCCCCCCAAAAAAAAAGGCTACTGTATAATTATCCCTATAAAATCTTATTCTTTATACCTAACCAAATTAAATGGGTACATATTACTAAGGGTGAGGTGGGTTGTAAATAGCTGAAAAAGAGAACACCATGAACAATGTAAACCTTTAGTGGCTTGGCAAGCATAGAAGGGATACATCTTTCCATTGTCACTCTATTTCCAAGAATTCTAAATCCAGAGAATATCAGCTATAATCATCTTTATGATTTTTTCCCTAATATAAACACACAGTTCTAGGATCTATACTTGATGCTAGGAGGAAGTGAGAACTCTGTACCTAGAGAGAAGACAAATTTGTGATTTCAAGTTGGAAAAAGAACTATAAGTAGAAAATGTCTAAAATCTGATGGCTTCATATGTAGTTCACAAATAATCCAAGGTACATGCTCAATGTCTTCATTTTGAGTTTGTCAGACCACATACAGTTAGTTTCCAACCTATCATAAACTGATGATATTTTTAAGGATCTGTGTCTTCTCTAAGCTACTTCCAGGAGAGCACTGTGCTCAGGTATCAACACTGCCCGCATTGACTTACAGGGAGCCTGGAACACCAGTTATATCTTGGCCTTAAAAAGGGAATATCTAGAAATATTCAGGGCTGGGCAAGGCATGTTGAGTATAGTTTTGTTGCCAGCCCTTTAGAAGTTCTGAGAAAACTTCACAATCAACAAATAAAAACAACTAAATGCCAGGCCCATTGGCAAAGAAGGTTAGTGCTATTTTCATTGTCAGCTAAAGCAAAAAAAAAAAAAAAAAAGGTGGGGGTTGGTAAGCATACGGGGCAATTGAAAGGTTACATCTTTCTTTTGGAGGTGGTTTGCTTCTTAAAGGTTAACTTGAATGCTTGACTTTAAAAAATCAAAATCATCAGCTGCAAATGCTTAAAGCAGTTGGGGGTAACTTTTGAAGAAGAAAACAAAAGGTCTGAAATGTTTGAAAATTACTTAGCCACCATATAAATCATGCTTGTATATTTATATGCTTACTCTCTAAATGTACACACATATGACAACTCATTTCTCTTCATTTCTCAAATATGATTGCTTGTACTCAGGCATTTTTTTGTTGACATGATATAACTTTTTAATAACTTGTTAGCTATTCTAATCATTTGACAGTACCCAGAAAAAAATGCAGCCAAAATATGAACCAGGACAGCTTTCTGCCTAAATCAAAATCCACAGCTACACACAGAAACCAGTCATTTGCAGCATCTTCAGCTTCTGCTAAATAGGGTCTAACAATATATTTCGCTGTTCACATTCATGTATTTCAGAACCTAATAGCCCATGAAGAAAAGTATAAAGAATACATCTCAAGAAGCAGACATTAAAGGTACCAGCAAAAATAATAGACTACATTGAAGTTTGAAGCATTATTTTAGGCGACCTCCATCATTAATGACTTTTTCTTTGTGGTGGGTGTTACAGAAGAGAATGCATAAGGCAGGTTGTCATAAATATTGGCTTCTGCTATAAAAGTTCCTTTTCTGTGAGTGAGATTACTCAAAAGAACACACACACAGTACTTCTCAAATGTTTTCTTTAAAAAATTTGGCCTTCAAAGTCTTAAAAGCATGTTTAAGCTATGAAATATTTTTTGAAGTAGGCATTTATCCTTAAAATGTATCTTTAAAATACCCTACTGAAACCATGTATCATAGTATGATATTTAATCATTACACTATGATATTAAAATTAAAAAGGCACCAGGTACATAATAATACATTCATGTTTTCAAATTTGAACTAAATTGCGTTTAGCAAAAAATGCATTCATTTAGTAGCTTCCTAAATGCACTAAAAAGGTAACAAAAGTACTACTGTTGTTATTATGATTATTATTATTATCATACTCATATCATGCTCCCAGACATTCTGATCTCTAAAGGAAAAGGGACAGATTATAAATTGAGGTGTTTCTTTCTTTCCTAGGGAGATGAACTCTCTTTTATTCCTCTTTCTATTTTTGTTAATTATTGGTCTAATGCCTGGAGGCACTTCAAATGCTACACTGACAGCTTTGGGTATCACAAATTTTTGGAGCAAGCAGCAATTCCTGCTTAGGTGTTCAACCTCCTTAAACCTGGCAAAACCTTGCAAGGTGGCGCTCTTTTCATGGCAGAGATATATTTACTCTTATAATCACAATAACATTTTTTTTTAAGTTAAACACCACCATTTCCAGTTTTTAATGAGCTACAGAAAGTTCACCAAGTTCCCTCAGCCAGTAAAACTTTGTAGACTAAAAGTGATGGACACAAATAACAAAAAAAGAAAGAACAAGTCAACAATTAATTTTTAAAGATAATTTAACGTTTTGGCTTGCATACTCCTAAAAATTGTCACTTTTAAATAGATGTGAAGATCTTAAGGGCTTGTCATACTTTTGAGGGGCTTCCCCACTTGTTTTTCTCCACAGAATCACTTCCTGAACTCACATAGTATATGAAAGAAGCAGGTCCAGATACCTTCTTGTCCACAGTGAGGTCAGTTTTCTGACTCCTGCTCTGACACATCCAAGGCCCTGATTTGTAATCTCCAGCTACGTTGTCTGCTTAATGGGGCGATCATGCAAGCTACAACCAGAGACAAAGAAGCTCCCATTCCTACCAGCACAGCTAACTTCCAGGGAGCAGCAAAGCTTGCAAATCTATCAAACTAAACTGCAAGAAAGACAATCTGATTTAGAGAAAAGGCGTTCCGCTACAGTCATTAAGCACAAGTAATTTAGATTTTTTATATTGTCTCCTCATTTACAAATTTACTGTATCAATGCCAGCCAATGGAACGAATATCTTAAGTAAATGGGAAATAAATAAAAGATAGAAAGATAATAAAGTTACATAAAATAATTCTCTTCCCTAGATATATTTTTGAGAGCACTAATAACAGTAGCAAAATTATAGTAATAATAACATATCATAGAAAGTAATTAATTTAAATTAGCATCATGTTTAAAGAAATATAAATAAACCACTTGAAGGACATTTACTTTTGTACAAAGAAGGAAGGCCTGGAAAAGCATGCATTGACATCCTGAAAATTAGTTATAGCCATAAATGGCTTAATTGAACACAGCAATTTAAAATATGATATTGTAAATCTGCAACTTGGTTTCAGCCTGGGGAATTTAATTTGGGGCAGGAGAACCCTCGCTGCAAGTTCATTTGCAACACTACTGAGTGAGCCCTGAGCTTCTGACAATTCCTCTACATTAATATTGATGTTGCTTGTGCAATCTATTTCCGTTATTTTTATGGTTGTTATTTTACGTCTGCAAAGGTCATTTAAATTATACTGCGGCCTAAAATTTGTTTCATAAATTTTGATATAAATACTAATTACACCCTCTCGGAGAGCCAGCAGGGTAGCGTTCATTTATCACGTTTATACAACCTGCGGTGACAGAAACGGAAGGCAAGGGAAGCTGGAGAGCTTTTCCCAAGGACTACTAAAGCTAGTAGAAGAGGCAGAAGGTTGCTGGGGTGGCGAGGAAATGGGGGGTGAAGAAGAAATTCCTACCACAATCACTGAGATTTAAGAATCTTTAATAAGGTACGAAAGGTTACCAAACAGTTCTGGAAACTAAAGTGTACATAACGAGTTCTAGCCATAAATATTGAATAGCTGTAACATGAATAAACCGGCCCTTTACATGCGGATAAATATGGAAACTAGGAATTATATACATTATGTGGTTGTATCTTTTGCCAAAAGCAACTGACAGTTATAGTTTATATCTTTTTTTTAATATCACTTTACATAAACAAATGGAACAGTTTTGACACGCAGATCCAGGCTCCTACTATACGAATTCTTGACAGAACGTGAAACAACATTTTACTGCGCTAAAGTACTTAGACTTTGGGACGAAATGTTTGCACTTTATACAAAAAAAAAAAAAAAAAATCACATTAATACCAATAATATTCTGTTAGGTCGACGTGGAGACTGAAATCGTACAAAGTAATTCACATTTTGGTACACATTTACTAGAACATTCTTGCCATTCAGTACAAACAGTTGGCTTTTGGCCGCCCACCCCTTCCCCCCAGCCCCGCCCTCCCGGCCCCTCCCCCCAAATGCAAAGACCACAAACGCCACGATCCCACCCTCCCGTTCCAACCAAGATATAACTATTTACAGAATCCAGCAGTACAGTTTTTAAGCTAATAATTCTGTATTTACAAGAAAGCAAAGCAAAAAAAAAAAAAAAAAAAAAGCCGAAGCCCAGAGAGCCTGTTCCAATTCTGATGGGAAACTGGCCTTCCGGGTTGGCAGCACTTGGTCAGGCAGCCTCCTACTCACCGACCCCCACCCCGCCCCTTGGCTACCAATCCAATGCCAAAGGGAAAAAAGAAGGGAAAAGGAGGAGAAATGAAAGGTTTGGTGCTTTATCTCTTACTCGGTCCTGGTCTACTGGCAGGTTCAAAAAAGTAGCATTGCGGGGATGGGGGACTTGTTTTGATTCGCAGGGTTCTTTCAGTAATATTTTGCAAACGTGTGTGTTCAGTCTCTTAAATAGGGGTTTGATCGGCGTTTTGTTTCTGATTTTAAACGTACCATTCATTAAAATTGGAAGAGAGCGCGCTGTGGCCGGCTGTGTGGTGGACCGCGGACGAGGAAGGCGACAGGGAACTGGTGGTCGGGTTGTCTGTGGAGGGAGACACGATGGTGGGCGGCGTGGAGGACTCGTAGCCAGAGCTAGCTGCCGGCGAAGGCTGCGAGCCCTGCGAGGAGGATTCGTGGACCTGCGGGAATAAAGTCGAGTTTTTAAGGAGGTAAAGAGCCGGAGCATCGGCCGCCTAGCACTCGTCAGCAGCGAACCTCCTCTCCCGCGAGCCGTGCTTGCCCTCGACCTCTGCGGAGGTCCCACCCGTGGGACTGGCCTTGGGCCTGGTTGTCCCTCCGCCGCCCTTTTCAGGAGGTTCTCCCCAAAGGGATGGCGACCCCGGGGCTCACAAAAGAAAACCAGATCTGGAAAGGAGAGGACTGGATTTGAGGTTAGAGCCCCAGATGCCACCCCCCACACCCACCCTCTCCACCTCGCAGTTGCTGAACTTTGCTTGCTCAGATCTATGTGCAACACCACAACTCTTCTGCCAACGCTGCCCGCCACAACGGCAGCACTTTCGGGCCGCGTCCTCCAGCTGGATCAGCCCTAACTCCGGATCTGGGCCAAATTCAGTCGCGGCCTCTGATAGAGCGTCCGGTTCCTTTCTACTTTTCTTACGAAGTAACAACGGTCTAGGGTTCCCTCACCCCGCCTTTCCAGCCCCCGCCCTCTCTGCCCAGCCCCATTCAGCGGAATGGGAACCTTTGCTTTCAGCTTCCACTGGCTCCTGCCACTGCCCAGCTGCCACTCACTGCGGGGCTCCGCAGAAGAGCAGAGTGGGCTCCTGGCTCGAAGGCGGGCGGCAGGAGCGCAGCGATTACCTTCATGTGTTTGCGCAGGGAGCTGGGGTGCGTGTAGGACTTGTCACACATCTTGCAAAGATAGGGCTTGTCGCTGGTGTGCACATGCATGTGCTTCTTGCGGTCGCTGCTATTGGCAAAGCGTCGGTCGCAGCCCTCGAACTCGCACTTGAAGGGCTTCTCCCCTGGCGTGAAAGGCGAAAAAGAGACAGATCTGATTAGAACCAATCCTGCCATTGTATTTTTTTAACGTAAACAAATAAAATATTTTTAATTAAAAAGGACTTAATCAAACACCCGGGTCTTCAGTAAAGTCACATATATGTAGTGAATTTATAAATATCTTCATTATGTTTAACTACTAATCCAATTAGATCCATATTTTATCGTTGTCGCTGTTATTATTATTATTAAGTTTTTAAAATATATATCCCTTAGTAGTAGCTGGTTTTTCTGCCAGGGACTATTCAAAGGACTTCAGGCGGCAATACCTAGCTCTTGATTCCTAATTTTCACATTCCGGGCTGATTCTCCTACTGTTTTGCTCTTCTCTCCTCCCCCTAGCCCCCTCCTGACGCTCCACACCCCCTCCATGCCTCCCCCACCCTACACCTTACACACACATTTTATAATGTAATCTTGGCCGAGAGCTCGGCGCCACAAATTCTTCCCTGATGGCAGCGATAAACCCAAAGTTCCAAAAGCGGTTGTCAGAAATCACCCGGGAAAAGCAGAATAGGGAAGCAGACCTGATTCCTGGCCTTGCTGGAGCAACTGGCCCAGAATGGCCTGCCAGACCCAAACTACAGCCGTGAGTTCGCCGCCAACTTTTCTTTTAACTAACTGTTCCCGACCTGTTTCTATTTTAAAGGCCAACGCAAGCGATTCGGTGTTTTCGAAAACCACCTCATAGAACCTAACTGACAAAAAAAAAAAAAAAAAGACTTCTTTGCCTTTCACCGACTCTCGCGGCTCCTCAAGACTACTCACAAACAAGTCACTACCGAAACTGAGCTCTTTAAATATGCACCATCCTCCAAAAGCCTCTCCTAGTCCAACCTACTCCTTTCCTCCCTCCTTTCTGTCTTTCTGTTTTTGTTTCTTTCCGTGCTCCTTCATCCGACCTCCTCCAATTCTTCAGTTCCTTCCTCTGGGAAAATCTTCACAAAGGTGCACAGACAGGAATGTTGGCCGGAAGCAAACGTTTAGATTTAGATTTGTCTGCAGCTGGAGCTGCTGGAGTCTCCACCGCCGCTGGGAGCCGGCTACCTCCCTCGGCTTCGCGCACACCAAGCCTCTGCAAAGCCGGGCGTGTCTGCTCCCTCGGCCTTTTACACGCTCCTTTACAAGTCTGTATTTCAGAATCCTTCCTGTCCACTCCTTTTATACTTTCTCATAACTTCGAGCACGAAACTAAAAGCTAGCATAACTTTCGCTGCCTGCCCGTGGAACCTGACTCCCAGACCCAACCAAGGCCCCGTTTGTGCGCCCGGCCACTCCACTGACTTTGGGATTTCGGGTCCCAAGCCCGGGATGAATCGAGGGTGGGGGGAGGCAGAGGGTAAGTCAAGGGCAGACGTTTCCGTACCTGTGTGCGTCCTTTTGTGGATCTTTAAATTCTCTGAACGCGCGAAGACCTTGCCACAGCCTGGGAAGGGGCAGGGGAAAGGCTTCTCGCCCGTGTGTACGCGGATGTGGTTGACCAGTTTGTATTTGGCTTTGAAGGGCTTGCCCTCGCGTGGACATTCCTCCCAGAAGCAGATGTGGTTACTCTGCTCAGGTCCGCCGACGTGCTCCACGGTGACGTGCGTGACCAGCTCATGCATGGTGCTGAAAGTTTTGTTGCAGGACTTTTTGGGGTTGGCCAGCTGCTCCGGCTCGATCCACTTGCAGATAAGCTCCTGCTTGATGGGCTGGCGCATGTAACGGAAGAAGGCGCCGGCGCCGTGGTGTGCGGCCATGTTCACGTTCATCGGGCCGTAGCCGTGCAGCTGCGGCGCGGCATAGTGCTCCGAACGCGGGCTTGTCACCTGGCCGTACTGCTCGGGCCGCGGATACATGTCCCCGGAGAAGCCAAGCCTCATCTGCCCGTTGACCACGTTGGGCGACGCGTGACCCGCCGCCTGCTCGTGTAGGCCAGGGAAGAGGAGGTGGCCCGCGGCGTCCGTGTGGCCGTGTGGTCCCCCGAATCCCCCAGCCGAAGCAGCGAATAGGCTGTGCTGAGCGCTGGCTGCTGCCGCCGCGTCGCCAAAGCCCCGGTTTCGGAACAGAAAATCACGCGTGGAGTTGAAGGCTGCGCTGGAATAGGAGCTGACGTGGCCCGGGTGATGGTGATGGCCAAGGGCTGCGGCCGCCGCGTAGCCGGGCGCCTGAGACGTGAAGGCCGTCTGGCCCGCGGAGGCCAGCTCGTGCGAGCTGGGGTTAAGCTTGAAGGCTCCCATGCCGTCGGCGAACGGGTTGATGCCCAGGCCTACGTCGCGCTCGGACACGTCGCCCGCGGAGTGGTGGCGGGATGCGCCAAAGGTGGTCACGCCGATTGCAGGGTACTGGGGGCCGGCGTCCAGGAGCATCGTGGCTGCTCCGGGCGAGCCCCGGCCTCCCTTGCCCCCCCCACCCTCGCCCGCCGAGAAGGGAAAATGAGGAGGAGGAGGAATGGGAGGCGGAGGAAGAGGAGGAAGAAGCAGAAGAGGGAGGAGGAGTCGACCCACCTCGCGAAGTCCTAGCCCGCAGGCAGCCGCTCCGCGCGCCGGGGAGCCCGCCTGGCCAAGCTCTGGGAAGCGGGACGGCTGAGGGCCGCGAGCAAGGCGGGCTCTGGCGCCCGCGGAGCACACCCGACCGGCCGGGCTTGCACTTTCTCGCTGCTCAGTCTTTGCCGACAGGACCCCGCGTCAAAGCTGCCCAGGGAAAGCCATGAAGCATCTCAGCCCCCCCAAAAAACTTCCTCCCGGATTTGTAGCATAGAGGAATGTGAGTGCAGGATCCGCAACTGCTCGCTCTCTCTCCGCCTCGCGCCGCACGCCCCTCCTTACTTCTCCACTAGCCCCTCACCCTTTCTTTTCTCCCTCTCTTTTCTCTCAGGCTCGCCTCTCTCGCTCCTTCACTCTCCTTTTTTTCCCATCTGCTTTTGCAAAAAAAAATAATAATAATAAAGTAATAATAATAATAAAAAGGGGGAGCTAAAAAGAAAGAAAGAAAAAGCCAAAGAAAAGGCTCAAATCATGCACAATATTGTCTTTTGCGGTTTATCTTCCTGGGGAGAAACTTTCACCTCCTCAGCCGGGCGGTGAGCGCGAGACTGATAGCAGCAATCATTCCTGCAGATAAATGAATTGAAAGGAAGACACCGTCCCCCCCTTGATGAATGGGAGCAGGGGGAGGTGTCACGTGCTGCTGACGAAGGCTCCCATTGGTGCGTCCGCACTCCCCCCC
>PVIW01014560.1:0-22907 GCA_004026585.1 Noctilio leporinus
TATAGCAATACAGGCCTTCCAAAAAAGGTTACAAGAAGTTTATAAAAACGACCTAACCACAAAGCTGCAAGAACTAGAGGAGCAACAACAAACAAAGCCCAGAGCAAGTAGAAGGAAGGAAATCATCAAGATCAGAGCAGAACTAAATACCTCAGAGATTCAAACTACAATTTGAAGAATCAACAGGTCCAGGAGCTGGCTCTTTGAAAAAATAAACAAAATTGACAAGCCCTTATCCAGAATCATCAAGAAAAAGAGAGAGAGGACCCAAATTAACAGAATCAGAACTGAAAGAGGGGAAATCACAACGGATACCTCAGAAATACAAAAGATTGTGAGAAATTACTACAAACAACTATATGACAAAAAATATGACAACCTGGATGAAATGGACACATTTCTGGAAATGTCTAATCTGCCAAAACTGAACCCAGAAGAAGCAGAAAGCCTGAATATGCCAATAACAACTAGTGAAACTAAAGAAGTCATCCAAAGTCTCCCAAAGCACAAAAGCCCTGGACCAGATGGATACACAGGTGAATTTTAGCAAATATTTAAAGAAGAACTAACTCCTATCCTTCTCAACCTATACCAAAAAATACAGGAAGAGGAAAGAGTCCCAAACTCTTTTTATGAGGCCAATATTATTCTAATCCCACAACAAGGGCAGATACAACTAAAAAAGAAAGCTACAGGCCAATATATTTGATGAACATAGATGCTAAAATTCTCAACAAATATTGGCCAACCGGATTCAGCTGTACATTACAAAGATCATACACCATGATCAAGTGGGTTCCATCCCAGGGATACAAGGGTGGTACAACATTTGTAAATCAATAAATGTAATACACCACATGAACAAATAGAAAGACAAAAACCATATGATTATATCAATAGATGCTGGAAAAGCATTTGATAAAGTACAGCAACCATTTATGATAAACATCCTCAGCAAAATGGGAATAGAGGGAGCATACCTCAACATCATAGACAACATCTATGAGAAACCTGAAGCCAACATCATAGACAATCGGCAAAACTAACAGCTTTCCCCCTAAGATCAGGAATAAGACAAGGCTATCCACTTTCTCCACTTCTATTCAACATTGTCTTGGAAGTTCTAGCTATAGCCATCAGAGAAGAAAAAGGAATCAAAGGTATCCAAATTGGAAAGGAGGAAATCAAACTGGCATTATTTGCAAATGATATGATAATGTACATACAAAACTCGATTGGCTCCACCAAAAACTTACTCCACCTAATAAGCAAATTTAGCAAAATAGCTGAGTATAGAGTCAATATCCAGAAATCAAAAGTATTTTTGCATACCAATAATGAAACAACAGAAATAGAAGCAAAAAAAAAAAACAAATCCCATTTACCATAGCAACAAGAAAAATAAAGTACCTAGGAATAAATTTAACTAAGGAGGTAAAAGACTTGTACTCAGAAAACTTCAGAACAATGAAGAAAGAAATCAAGGAAGATACAAATCAATGGAAACATATACCATGTTCATGGATGGGAAGAATTAACATCATTAAAATGTCCATACTACCCAAAGCTATCTACATATTCAATGCAATCCCCATTCAAATACCAATGACAGACTTCACAGTAATAGAAAAAATACTTCAAAAATTTATATGGAGCCAAAAACGCCCACCAATAGCCACAGCAATCTTGAGAAAGAAGAACAAGCAAGCAGGAATCACAATACCGGACTTCAAACAATACTACAAGGCTACTATCATCAAAACAGCCTGGTACTGGCTTAAGACTAGACATATAGATCAATGGAACAGAATAGAGAGCCCAGAAGTCAACGCAGGACTCCATGGTCAACTAATATTTGACAAAGAGGGAAGGAACATCCAATGGAGTAAAAACAGTCTCTTCAACAAATGGTGTTGGGAGAATGGACAGCAATATGCAAAAAGATAAAACTAGACCACCAACTTACACCATACACCAGAATAAACTCAAGATGGATAAAGGATTTAAACATAGTCAGTGCCACCATACAGGTCCTGGAGAAAAATATAGACAGTCAACTTTTGGATATCCTATACCAAAATACATTTACTGATACTTCACCAAGGGCAAAGGAAATAACAAATCAAAAAATGTGACTATATCAAATTGAAAAGTTTCTGTTCAGTTAAAGAAAATATTAGCAAAATTCAAAGGGAATCAACTGTATGGGAAAACATAATTGCCAATGATACCTCAGACAAGGCTTTCATCTCAAAAATATATAAAGAACTAATGTGGCTCAACACCAGGGAGACAGACAGCCCAATTAAAAAATGGGCAAAGGACCTGAACAGACAACTCACTGAGGAAGATATACAAAGGGCCCAGAGGCATATGAAAGAATGCTCAACATCACTAGTCATCAGAGAGATGCAAATTAAAACCACAATAAGATGCCACCTCACACCTGTCAGAATAGCAATCATCAATAAATCAACAAACAACACGTGGTGGCGAGGATGTGGGGCAAAGGGAACCCTCCTGCACTGTTGGTGGGAATGCAGGCTGATGCAGCCACTGTGGAAAACAGTATGGAATTTCCTTAGAAATCTAAAAATGGAACTGCCTTTTGATCCAGTGATTCCACTACTTGGACTATACCCAAAAAATCCTGAAACACCAATTCATAAGAACCTATGCACACCTATATTCATAGCAGCACTATTTACAATAACCAAGTGCTGGAAACAGCCTAAGTGCCCATCAGTGGATGAGTGGATCAAAAAGCTTTGGTACATTTACACAATGGAATACTATACAGCAGAAAAAAAGAAGGAACTTGTACCATTTGCAATAACATGGATGAAACTGGAGAGTATTATGCTTAGTGAATAAGCCAGTCAGTGAGGGACAAATACCATATGATCTCACCCATTACAGGATAATGATGAACAAAACTAACAACAAGCAAAACAGAACCATATACATAAATACAGTGAATAGGCCTTCAGTGGTCAGGGGGAAGGTGGTTGGTGGGAGGGTGGAAGCAGAGGTAAGGAAGGGGAGCAGTTTAGACAAGACCCTAGTATAAAGGAACCATGGACATGGACAACAGGTGGGATTGACTTTGGGGGGAATGGATACGTGGGGAGGGGGATATAGGGGAGCAAAAAGGGGATGGATATAATACAACAACAATAAAAGTTAAAAAAAAAAAAAAGAAGAAAGAAATAGCCATTCGATAGAATGCCATGTAGCTGTTGGAGAAAGTTTGCTTATAGACATGTATTAACTTAGAAGGATGTAGAGGATCAATAATTTGAGTTGAAACAGCAATTTTCAGAACAACATGTTTATAATGATAGAAAAAAACAAACAAACAAAATTGACAAGCCTTTAACCTGACTCATAGAGAAAAAATGAGAGCATCCAAATCAACAAAATCAGAAATGACATAGTAGAAATCACAACCAATACCACAGAAATACAAAGGATTGTAAGAAATTACTACAAACAACTATATAACAAGAAATGTGACAGCCTGGATGAAATGAACAAAATTCTGGAAGTGTATAATTTTCTAAAACTGAATCCAGAAGAAGCAGAAAGCCTGACTAGACTAGTAACAGCAAGTGAAATTGAAGCAGTAACCAAAAAGTTCCAGGTACTGAGAGCCCTGGAGTAGATGGCTACACAGGCGAATTTTACCAAACATTTAGGGAAGCACTAACTCTTATCCTTCTCAACCTATTGTAGAAAATTCAAGAACAGGGAGCACTCCCAAACTCTTTCTATGAGGCCAGTATTATTCTATTGCCAAAACCAGGCCAAGGCACAACTGAGAAAAAAACTACAGACCAATATCTCTGATGAACATAGATGCTAAAATTCTCAACAAAATATTGGCCAACTGGATCCAGGAATACATTAAAAATATTATACACCACGATGAAATGGGATTCATCTCAGGTATGCAAGGATGGTACAACCTTTGCAAATCAATAAATGTAACACACCACATAAACAAAATGAAAGACAGAAACTATACGATCATATCAATAGATGCCAAAATAGAATCTGATACAGTACTGAACCCTTTTTTGATAAAAATTCTAAGCAAGATGGGAAGAGAGGGAGCATAACTCAACATAATAAAGGCCACATATGAGAATCCTTCAGCCAGCATCATACTTAATAGGCAAAAACAAAAATGTTCCCCTCTAAGATCAGGTATAAGACAAGGCTATCTACTCTCTCTACTTCTGTTCAACATCATTTTGGAAGGTCTAGTCATAGACCTTCTCAGATGAGAAAAAGTAATCCAAGTTATCCAAATTGGAAAGAAGGAAGTAAAACTGTCATTAATTGTAGATGATATAATAGTGTACCTACAAAACCCGATAGATTCCACTAAAAAGCAAACTTAACAAATAGCTGGATACAAAGTTAATATTCAGAAATCAAAGGAATTTTGTATACCAACAATGAAACATCAGAAAAAGAAGCTAGAAAACAAATTCCATTTACTATAGCAACAACAACAAATAAAAGGGATCTAGGCATAATTTAATGGAGATTAAAGACCTGTACTTGGAAAACTACAGAATTCTGAAAAAAGAAATTAAGGAAGATACAAATAAATGGAAGCATATACCATGTTCATGGATGGAGAAAATTAACATCATAAAAATGTCCATACTAACCAAAGCCATCTATAGATTCAATGCAATTCCCATTAAAATACCAATGACATCCTTTACAGATATAGAACAAATGGCTCCAAAAACTTATATGAAGTCAAAAATGGCCCCAAATACCTATAGCCATCTTGAGAAAGAAGAATGACGTAGGGGGAATCATAGTACCGAATATCAAACTATACTACAAGGCTACTATAATAAAAAACTGTCTGATACCAACATAAGAAGAGTCATATAGATCAATGGAATGGAATGGAATAGGAAGCCGAGAAATAAATCCATGAATCTACGGGCTCTATGTTTGACAAAAGGGGAAGGAACATAAAATAGAGTGGAAATAGCCTCTTCAACAATTGGTTGAACACAATGAATCAGGAGGACTGGACAGGCACATGCAAAAAAATGAAACCAGATCACCAACTTACACCATAGGTCAGCATAAACTCAAGATGGATAAGATTTAAACACAAGCAATGCCACCATAAAAGTCCTAGAGGAAGCCTCTGGCTGGAGGCACAGTGATAAGGCGCCAGCCTGTGAACCCATTGTCATTGGTTAGATTCCCAGTCAGGGTACATAACCAGGTTGCAAGCCATGTCTCCATCCACATCTATGGCTGGAGACATTGATGTTTCTCTCCCTGTCTGCCTCTTTCCCTTCACCCCTCTCTGGAAAATAATAAATAAAATAAAATAAAATAATTCTTAAAGAAAAACATAGGCATAAAAATTGCAGATGTCCCATGCAACAATATTTTCACTGATATCTCTCTCAGGGCAAGAAAATTAAAGGAACAAATAAACAAGTGGGACTATATCAAACTGAAAGGTTTCTGCTCAGCTAAAGAAAACATCAGCAAAATTGAAAGGGAACCAACCATATGGAAAAACATATTTGCCAATGACTCCTCAGACAAGGCTTTGTTCTCCAAAATATATAAAGAACTTGTATGACTCAACACTAGGGAGACAGATAACCCAGTTAAAAAATTAGCAAAAGATCAGACACTTTTTCAAGGAGGACATACAAAGGGTCCACAGGCATATGAAAAAATGCTCAACATCACTAGTCATCAGAGAGAAGCAAATTAAAACCACAGTGAGCCCTGGCTGGTGGCTCAGTGGATATGCACCAGCCTTCAAACCCAAAGGTCAGTGGTTCAATTTCCAGCCCGGGCTCATAACCAGGTTGCAAGCCAGGTCTCCAACCAGCTCCATAGCTGGAGTTGGGTGAAAGGCAATCATACATTGATGTTTTCCCTTTCTTCCTCCCTCCCTGACTTTCTCTCTAAAGATAATGAATCACATCTTAAAAAAGAAACACACAACAAAACAATGAGATATCACCTCACACCTCTCAGAATGGCCCTCATCATCAAATCAACAAAAAACAAGTGCTGGCAAGGATGTGGAGAAAAAAGAACCCTAGTGTACTGCTGGTGGGAATGCAGCTACTATGGGAAAATAGTATGGAAATTCCTCAAAAATCTAAAAATAAAACTTTCTTATGACTCAGTGATTCCATTTCTAGATTATACCCAAAGAATCCTGCAATAACAATTCAAAATAATCTGTGCATCCCTATGTTCGTAGTAGCACTGTTTACAATAGTCAAATGCTGGAAACAACCTAAATGCTCTTCACTAGATGAATGCATCAAAAAACTTTGGTACATCTACACAATGGAGTTCTATGCAGCAGAAACAAAGAAGGAACTCCTACCATTTGTGATAGCCTGGATGGAACTGGAGAGTATCGTTTTCAGTGACACTAATAAGCCAGGCAGCAAAAGATAAATACCATATGTTCTTGTTAATACAGGAGACTAACAAACAAACCAAACAGATGAGCAGAAAGGAACAAGAGACACCAGGGGGAAAACAGAGCAGAATGACAGTAATTAGAGGTAAGGGGGAGAAAGGGGAAGCAGCAGAAGGGTTCCGCTGAGGAGCTAGTGTGAAGGACCCATGGACATGGACAAAAAGCTGAGGACTGACTGCAGGAGGATGGGGCAGGGAGTGGGGGCAGGGGAGAGCAATGGGGAAACAACTGTAGCAATAATAAATAAACTTAATAACAAATAAAATTCAAAAATTTAAAAAGGATTGATACACACATACACACTTGCTGCAGTTAATTTTAAATATTGTGCAGTGGTCCACTGTTATGTTTATACCTTAATTTATCAATGTTTTTATTGGTGGATTTAAATCATTACAATTTTTACTTGTTAAAAATAGTGCAAAATACACACAGATTACATGCACAATGCCATGAACATGTGCATTTTAGTGTGCATACATTGCAGAGATTTATTTCTGGATCATCTAGAATTTAAGTTGCTGAATCATGGACAAGCCCAATATTTGACATTGCTTGATATTGCCAGTTTACTCTTTAAAGTTAACTTTCAGATTTCTACTCTCATCAGTAGTATATGAGAATTCACAGTTTCTTTTCAAGTTTCCAAAATTTATTTGTGTGGTATTAGACATTTTTAAGTTTTGAAATGTCATACTAATTGTAAACAGAAAAACCCAATAATGCCCTCCTATGAGTCTTCTGTGTGTCTTCTTCATTCTCACACTGTAACTGCGCTCATAGAGAAGGCTTCACTTCTGATACTCTGTTCACCAAAAATGTGGATTTTCTTTTTCTCCACCAAGCACTTTTGTGCAACACCAGTTGGGTCCCCTATAATTTAACTCAATTTTGACACTATCTACCTAAATATAGTGTCAGATTCAACAGGTTAAGGGCTCAGTCCCACAAGAGTGTTCCCACCCAATTCAAGAAAAATATTTTGTAATACTGGGTGATGACTAATTCTATGTGTCACCCTGATTGGCATGGTGTGCTACGATATTTGGTCAAACATTATTTCGAGTATTTCTGTGAATGAAATTAACATTTAAATCTGTATACTGAATAAAGCAGATTATCCTTGCTAATGAGAGTGGTCACATCCAATCAGTTGAAGGCCTGAATTGAATAAAATGACTGACCTTTCCCCAAGTAATAGAATTCCTCCTGATTGATGGCCCTGCATCAGAATAACAACATTTTCTTGCCTCAGAACTGGAACTAAAACATTGGCTCTTCCTTGGTCTCAATGAAGATGACGCACCCTGCAGATTTGGAGACTTGCAAGTCTACCTAATTCAATGATCCCATGAACCAATTCCTTATGATAAAACTGTAGATATACATAGATGATAAATATAGATGATAATAGATAGATGATAGATAGTATCTATAGTATACACACACACACACACACACACACACACACACACGTGTGTATAGTTTCTGTTTTTCTGAGAACCATGACAAATGCATACTTAAACTTGTTGAAAGTATATGGTATGGTATATAGGCCAACTTTGCTCTTTAACACCTTAATTTTTAAATTTTTATTTATTATTGTTGTATTACAGTTTTTTTCATTTTTATGCCATTGTTCTTCCTTGACCCATCCTAACTGTTCCCTCTTCCTCAGTCAATTCCCACCTTGCTGTCTATGTCCATGGATCTTTCACATTAGCTCAACTAAACCCTTTCCCTACTTTTCCCACTCTCCCCCTACCTCCTAATTACTGACATTCTGCTCCTTTTTTTTCTTTTTTCTCCATGTCTCTGGTTCCGTTCTGCTTATCTGTTTGTTTTGTTCATTAGTTTCCTGTATTAAGTGAGATCATATGGAACTTGTCTTTTGTTGCCTGGCTTATTTCACTAAGCATAATACTATCAAGTTTCATCCATGCTTTCATAAATGGTTCCTTCTTTCTTCTGCTGCATAGAACTCCATTGTGTAAATGTACCAAAGTTTGTTGAACCATTCATCCACTGAAGAGCAATTACACTGTTTCCAGCATGTGGCTATTGTAAATAATGCTGCTATGAACATAGGGGTGCATAGGTTCTTCTGAATTGGTGTTGCAGGATTCTTTGGGCATAATCTAGTAATGAAATCACTAGGTCATAAAGAAGTTATATTTTTAGATTTTTGAGGAAATTCCATACTGGTTTTCCATAGTGGCAGCACCAGTCTGCATTCCTGCGAGCAGTGTACTAGGGTTCTCTTTTCTCCACATTCTTGCCAGCACTTGTTTTTTGTTGATTTTGCTGATGAGGGCCATTCTGACAGGTGTGAGGTGATATCTCATTGTGGTTTTAATTTGCATCTCTCTGATGGCTAATGATGTTGAGCATTTTTTCATATGCCTATCGGCCATTTGTATGTCCTTCTTGGAGAAGTGTCTGTTCAGGTCTTTTGCCCATTTTTTAATTGGGTTGACTCCCTCTCTGGTGTTGAGTCATATAAGTTCTTTATACATTTTGCAAATCAAACCCTTGTCTGAAATGTCATTGACAAATATGTTTTCCCATATGGTTGGTTCCCTTTTAATTTTGCTGATATTTTCTTTAGCTGAGCAGAACTTTTCAATTTCATTTAAGTCCCATTTGTTTATTTGTTCCTTTATTTCTCTTGTCCTGGGAGAGATATCAGAGAAAATTTTGCTTTGTGGGATATCTGCAATTTTTCTGCCTATGTTTTCCTCTAGGACTTTTATGGTGGCACTGCTTCTATATAAGTCTTTTATCCATCTGGAGTTTATTCTGGTGTATGGTGTAAATTGGTGATCTAGTTTAATTTTTTTTACATGTGTCTGTCCAGTTCTCCAAACACCACTTTTGAGTAGGCTATTTGCACTCCATTTTATGTTTCTTTCTCCTTTGCCAAATATTAGTTGCCCATAACACCTTACTTTTTCACCTTCCAGAAGTTATTATATGCTTCTTTTTTTTTTAATTTTATTGTTGTTGTATTACATCCATCCCCTTTTTACTCTCCTCTTTCTCCTTCCCCACTATATGCTTCTTTTTTGCACCTTCACAGTGTATTCTTATTAAGTTTCTCATTATGTTAAAATTTTATTAATCTAACAGATGCATAGACTCAATTATTTTTTTGTAGTTTAACTTAATTTTGTTGTTGTTATACTGCATTTATCCCATTTTTCCACCCTACTCTCCCCTGCTCTCTCCCCATCCCCCATCCCATAGTCAATCCCACATGCTTTTCATGTCCATGGGTCATCAATGCTAGTTCCTTGACTAAACTGTTCCCCTTCTTTGATGGTGTAATTTTCCATAAGTTCCTTGTAGTCGCCCTGGAGTTCTTTGTCACTTTCTTTGAGTTCAGCTAATCATGGAGCCTTATTATAATGGTTTCTTTGAATTCCATGTCTGATAGCTTGCTAGTTTTTATTTCAACTCTCAGTCTGTCTTATGATCCCTCCTTTCCTTTTGGTGATGGACTGTTTCTTTTTCTCCCCAATTTGGGTGTTTGTTATTGCTTGTTTTTGTTTCTCATGTTAATCTGCTATGACTCCCTGCCTTTGTGGAGTCCCATTCTGTGGTAGGAGATTTATGGGGTTCAGTGGTGCAGTCTCCTAGATTTCCTCAGCTTGTTGCTCTTGGGGTGCCCTTTATGTCATTATTTTGGGTTGTCCATTTGTATTTTGACTTTGGTTTATGTGTTGCTCCTTGATGAGTTCTTCACTCCAGTTGGCTGATTAAGAGACACTCCTTCTACCACATTTCATATACTGTTATTAAATTGCTCCTAAAATAGAACCACCAGGCAAAATAGCCACACCTGCAAAGATATCTTACACCCTTAATCACACTTTTGACTGCAAGGTGGGGCTGCAGGCTCTGAGGGTGATGGCAAGTTGCCGCAGCCAGGCGCTGGCTGCATGTATTCTGAGCATGGGTGGCTCACTGTGGTTTGTGCGCACAGTTGCTTCTTGCACAGATTTTGTGTGGTGGGCTCTGTGAGGGTTGGTGCAATGCTGGGTAGAAGGAAACCTCTCTTTTTGCTCAGGTTGCAAACTGCCCTCTCCATTGGTGGTGGCCGAAGCTTGGCTTTTATGCAGCAGGCACCTGTGCACTCCTGCATGTTCCTGCGTGGTGCCTAGCAGGGGATCTATTGTCCTTCTCTCACAGCTGCTGAGTGTGGCACTCAGTCAGTCCCTCTCCTAGAGGAGCTCAACTCCTCAGTCCGCCCTAGTTTTCTACTCAAAAAGCTACTCCCTTGTAGTTTTCTGCTCTGGACTGTATATCTTGGAATCCAGACATTTACCACACTAATTCTCTGGGACTTGCATCTGTCCATGTTCCTTACCCTATCCTCCAACCACTTTGGCATTTGAGAAATCCGTCAGAGCTGCCCACTACTCTGCCGCCATCTTCCACCAGAATTTCCATTTTTAAGGCTGAATAACCTTTAAAAATTCCATTGTATGTACTATATATCTTATTTTGTTTATCCATTCATCTATCAATGGACACTTCTGCTGCTACCACCATTTGTCTATTTTGAATAATGTTGCTATGAACATAGGTGTATAAATACCTCTTTGAGCACCTTTTTAAAATTATTTGGAGTACATACTCAGAAGTGGAATTGTTGTTTTTGTTTTTTCTTTGAGGACCCACCAAATTGTTTCTCACAGCATCTGCATCATCTTACATTCTCATTGACATTACACAGGGTTCCATTTTCTCTATATATTTGCAAACATTTGTTATTTTCTGATATTTTAGTGTGTGTGTGTATGTGTGTTTTATAGTGGCCATCTTAAAGGGTGTGGAATGGTACCTCATTGAGGTTTTGATTTGCATTAACGATTAGTAATGTTAAGAATCTTTTCATGTACTTGTTGGCTATTTGTGTACCTTCTTTGGAGAAGTGTCTATTGAAGTCCTTTTTCTTTTTTAATCAAATTGTTTGACTTTATTGTTGAATCTTAGGGGTTCTATATATATTCTGGATATCAATCCCCTTTCAGATACATAATTTGCAAATATTCTCTCCCTTTATGAGTTTCCTTTTTACTTTATCTATACCATCTTTTGCTGAACAAATTTGTTTTTATTTCATGAAGTTTATTTTTTCTTTTGTTTCCTAACCTTTGGTATTATAATCAAGACATCATTGTGAAATCCCGTGCCATGATGCTTTTGCCCTATGTTTTCTTCTAAGAGTTTTATAGTTTAAGCTCTTCCTTTAGATCTTTGATTCATTTTGAATTAATTTTTATATATAATATTACATTTGATTGGTTTATATATCTATTTTTATGCCAGCACCATACTACTTTGATTATTGTTACTATGTAGTAAGTTTTGAAATCAGAAAGTAAGTCCTCTGGCTTTGTTATTATTTTTCCAACATTGTTTTTAGCTATTTGGAGTCCCTTGAAATTCCATATAAATTTTAGGATGAATTTTTCTATTACTACAAAAAACAATGTCATTGAGTTTTCAATAGGGATGTCTTTGAATGTATAAGTGGCTTTGTTGATTATAGACATCTTAACAATATTAAATCTCCCAATCCATGAACATGGGTTATTTATGTCTTCTTTCATTTATTTCAGCAATTTTTTATAGTTTTCAATGTATAAATCCTTTTTCTTTTCTTTAATTTTATTGTTGTGTTACATCCATCTAAATCCTTTGTTTTCTTTTTTTTTTTTAAGATTTTATTTCATTATTTTTAGAAAGAGGGGAAGGGAGAGAGGTCAAGAGGGAGAGAGACATCAATGTATGGTTGCTTTTCACCTGCCTCCAGCCACAGACCTGACTGGAGACCTGGTTTGCAACCTTGTTATGTGCCCTGGCTGGGGAATCGAACCTGCGACCCCTGGGTTTGCAGTCCGGCGCCTTGTCCACTGTGCTACCAGCCAGGGCCAAAAATCCTTTGTTTTCTTACATAAGTAAATTACTAAGTATTTTATTCTTTTAAATGCAATTAAAATAAATAAAATTATTTATTTAATAATTTAATAAATTGAATTTATTATGTTTAATAAATTGAATGGTTTTAAATATTTTTCCTTCAAGATTGTTTATGGTTAATATATAGAAATATATCTAATTTATGGGTGTTCATTTTGCATCCTGCTACTTTGCTGAATTCATTGATATATTCTAACAGATTTTTGTTGAATCTTCTAAGATTTTTACATATAAAATTATATCACCTATAAACAAAGATTATTTTACTTTTTCTTTTACAATTTGGATAAATTTTAATTATTTTTCTTAATTGTTCTGGAGAGAACTTCTAGTACTATGTTGAATAGAATAATGAAATCTATCATCCTCTCTTACTCTAATCTTAGGGGAAACATGTCTCATGGGTTAGAGTCCTCACTATGCTGTCACTTAATTGCTTGAATTGGCTGGGTGGGTGCCAAAAGCCATAGGAAGAGAATAATAACTTTTACCTACCTACATGAATTCCATTGTTATCCTTGCATTTTTCTCTAAAATGGGACTCAAATGCATATAAAATTCCTGCCATTTGGAGATTGTTATGCCTTATCACTACATAAAGAAATTTTATTTCTCTCCTAGATCTTTGTCTTTAGAGCCACAGTCACTGGAAAAACCAACTGTCACCATCATTAAATTTCTGACAGTGAAAATAAAGCCTGCTTAATGTTATATATTAGAAAAATAGTAATTTATTTTACCACAGATATTTAACTCCTTAAATATACCTCCTGAGTGACTGGTTTAGGAAATTGTGGAGACAATGGAATAGAGAACAGGAAGCACAGAAAAATGGGAAGTGTATTCTGAGTGTTACAGAAAGTTGACTCCATGGAGCTCCAGTGGTGCAATCAGTTAGCACATGGTACTTATACGGAGTGTTGACTCCACACCAGTGAATCTGCTTCCAGGTTCAGCTTTTATTAGTAAGAATTTTGTTTCTTTCCATCCCACCCACATGTAATAAATGCCAAATAAATGTTTAAAGAATGTCATTTTATTGGGGTATAAATTGATGCAGCCACCATGGAAGACAATATAGCGGTTCCTCAAAAAATTAGAAATAGAACTACCAAATGATCCAGCAATCCCATTTCCAATGAAAAGAAAAACAAGATCTCAATGAAATAGCTGCACTCTCATGTTCATTGCAGCATTATTCATGATAGACAAGACATGGATACTAATTAATTGTCTCTCAGTAGGTAAATGGACACAGAAAATGTGATATATACCTTAGCATATTATTCAGCCATGAGAAAAAAGAAAGTCCTGCCATTTGTGACAATGTGGATAAAATTTTAGGCCATTATGCTAAGTGAAATAAGTCAGACAAAGAAAAACAAACTACATGTTATCACTTATATGTGGAATCTAAAACAAAAGTCAGTCATAGAAGCAGTAGAAAAATGGTTGCCAGGATCTGGGGATGAAGGAAATAAGGAGAGGCTGTAAAAGAGTTTAAAAAAGGATCCTACTGACTGACTTATTTCACTAAGCATAATACTCTCCAGTTCCATCCATGTTGTTACAAAAGGTACAAGTTCCTTCTTTCTTTCTGCTATATAGAATTCCATTGTGTAAATGTACCAAAGTTTTTTGATCCAATCATCCACTGATGGGCACTTAGGCTATTTCCAGCACTTGGCTATTGTAAATAGTGCTGCTACGAACATAGGTGTACATAGGTTCTTATGAATTGGTGTTTCAGTCATATGATCTCACCCATTACGGGACAATAATGAGCAAAACTAACAACAAGCAAAACAGAACCAAATATACGAATACAATGAATAGGCCTTCAATGGTCAGGGGGAAAGGGGTTGAGGGGAGGAGGGAGGCAGAGGCAAGTAAGGGGAGCAGCTTAGACAAGAACCTAGTATAAAGGAACCATGGACATGGACAACAGGTGGGATTGACTTTGGGGAGAATGGGTGGGTGGGGAGGGGGACAGAGGGAAGCAAAAAGGGGATGGATGTAATACAACAACAATAAAATTTTAAAAATAAAAAAAATTAAAATTAAAATATCTAACTTATAAATAAAAAATAAATAAATAAAAAAAAGGATCCCACAGGCTCTGAAGGGGAGTTCCAGTTCAGAATAGTCACCACTTCAGGCACAGGGCCTGACCTTTCGTATTTCCACTGAGTCGGACATTGCTGGAGGCTACAGGTAAGCTGGTAACAAGGAACAAAAGTGCCCAGTCTTGACTTCTATTCTGGCAGGCAAAGCAATACCAGTAACTTGAAGAAGAAAAGAAGATGGTTATAGAACAGCTGAAAAGTAGGAGCCCAGGGTGGGTCAAGGGATGTTGAGTATCTGTGAGCCCAGCACTGCTTACAACTGGAACTCATGGGTGTTGTTTACACCCCTGTTCCAAAGGAATTTCATTTAGATCAGAAGACAAGTGAGATGGACTGCTCCCCATTGCTGTGCCAAAACAACTCAGTTGGAGACTTACAGAAAAGAAGGTAATCCCCAGTCTCAGGCCCAAACTTGAAGTCCCCAGCTGGGGAACTCCAGAAGGGAAAAGACTCCTGACCTAGTGTCTCCTAGAGTTCTGAGCAGGACACATATGTGACTCACCCTTAGCTCTATCTTACTGCTAACAGACCTCCACCTCCAGATTTATGCATGTGATTCACCTTGGAAAAGGAGCCTACTGTGAAGGAAAGGGTAAAGACCTTGGCTTCAGACCTGCATTAAGTTAACTATATAAACGCTCCAAGCTGCTTTTCTCCTGTGAGCAAGTTAGAGCTTATTTCTCTACTTTGCAAGGGTGTGGTAACAAATGGAGATGACACATGTAAAGCACCTCGCCCCCAAGAAATACCATTATGTCCTGAATCACTGTTCCCTTATCTTGAGTGATAAACTCTGTATGCCAGCCCTGATACTCTGGATCTCTGATGGAATGGGACTGTATCTGGAACCTGTGGGGTGGAGGTTCTTCTCCTTTATTCTAGCACAGAGCTGCTTTGTGCTGGGATCCATGCTCAGATCCCTGCCACTTACCACCAGGCCTCACTGGAAGGCCCAGACCTCTACTGGCATTTCCACTGAAGACCCTCTAGCTACTCCCCATATCACCAAGGTCTTCAGCCAAAATTGATTCTGATTACCCACCAGACCTTGCAGGTCCCTCTAGCTCTTGGTTTTGCTCCATCTAATCAGTACCACTTTGTTGCCTCCACAGTGCTAGGCTATCTCTGAGTTTGCAACCTAAGAATAGCAACATTCTGTATGTGGAAATGAAAGTTAGAATTCCATGGGCTTATTGGAAAAGACTTTGGCCTGGGTAAAGCTATTTTTAATAGTGTTAATAGTAGGAATAAGTGAAGCCATGGTGCAGAAACGAAGAACCCCCAAAATCTTGGAAGCTTAACACAGACAGCAATTATTTATTGCTCACTTACTTCTTCAGGGAGAATCCTTCTTGCAGTGACCCAGCATTCAAAGGGAGTATTTCAATATCTCTGCCATCTCTACCTGCAGCCTCTTCCATGGCTGCTTAGCTGGGACAAAAATGGAGGGACTGGAGTTCAGTAGTCTGGGATGACTTTCATCCATACCACTTGCCCTCACCAGGAAGAAAAGAAGAATTGAATGTCATACTGAATAATATTTGCTTTCTCCAAAATAAAACTTTACATAGAACCTCAAACTGGGTACCTCTCTGTTTAAACAGTGAAACTAGGGAACATCCTCTTGAATGCTCATTTCCTCCTTGAAAGATTAGCCCCAGTCCTCTCTATCTTTCTATGAACCAGAGGGGTAATTCAGTGACAGTCCACATTCCACCCTTATTTAATACATTTGGAAAGACCAGCAAAGCTTAGGACCTTCTTACCATGACACAGTCTCTTTTTGGCAGGGCCAGGCCTTGAACCACCCTGAATATCTTCTGTGCTTTATAGCACTTTTTAAAGGACAAAAAAATTGATGAAATTGTCCCTCATGATGGGTTTAAACAAAGTAATATGCAATGTGATTACACAATTCTATTTAAATTGTGATGTAAGGCCCTGGCTGGTGGCACAATGGACAAGGCACCAGCCTGCAAACCCAAAAGTCCCTGGTTCGATTCCCCAGCCAGGGCACATGACCAGGTTGCAAGCCAGGTCTCCAGCCAGGTCTGTAGCTGAAGGCAGATGAAAGGCAACCATACATTGATGTTTCTCTCCCTATCTACCTCTCTCCCTACCCCTCTCTCTGAAAATAATAAATAAAATCTTTTTTAAAAATAAAATAAAATAATAAAAATAAATAAATTGTGATGCAAGGTAAGAAAAGGGAATATTGCAATACATCCATATCAGGAAAAGCTTTTGAAGATTTCATTAGTGCTTGAGAAAGCTTAGAAATTTATCTGACCTTAGAAAATGTCAAAGGTGAGGGGAGTGCTGGGTGGAGAGAAGCAAAGGGGAAAAACATTGGGACAATGGTAACAATAAATCAATAAAAAATGTTCTAAAAATATTGAATATCAAAGGACATTCTTGCCTGATAGCAAGAGTCAAATATTAAATATTAAATAAAGAGATAAAAATTAATTTTCATTCATTAATAGTACATTGAAGCAAGCCTTAAACTAAATTGAAGTTGTATCATTGAAGAAAAGAAGTTCATTTAAAATTCCCCCACCCATAGCCTCCATGCTCACCCCCTTGCTTATGAAGCCTAAGTACTGCCTCCTTACTCCCTTCATCCTTTCTCTGGTCAAGAACAGGCAGCATGGCCAGAGGAAGCCAAACATCTGTACAGATTGTACCACTCTCCATGGGCCTAACCCAAACACATCCACTTTCCTTGCAATTGTCCTGCTTCTGGGGAAAGCACTACAGCTCCTGATACATCTGCTCCTCCCAATTCTACAGCCTGCTCCTCTATAGCCTACCTGCTGCTGTATCCTGCCCACTGACCAGCCCTGTTCTTCTTGTCCTCTGTCCTCTCTGGCTCAGGGCTGGCTGGGCTGCAGTCAGAAGCCTCCCATGTAGTCTTCCAACCCCCACCTTCAGCTTCTTCCAACAACTGCTGCCAGACTTAGCACTTCTCTACAGTCCTGGTCAGTGAATTGTCTCTCTCCTTCTTTAACTTCCTGCTCCCCAAATATGTTTGAATTATTCTGCCCTCATAGTGGGAGGCATCATTACCCTGCCCTGGTCCTGAGATGGTTAACAACCTTTCCTCCCTACAAATAAAAACCTGCCATACTTCTGACCTACCACATTGACTATTCACTCTCACTTCTACACTGTCTCCCAACCCTGCACCTTTACCCAGTCTTTCCTGCTGGCACTATCCTTGAACAATATTTTATGGGCAGTTCTTTCAATCTACTTTCTGACTAGTGGCTCCATGCACACAGATATTGTAGCCTCATAATCTTGCCTCCCATCCCGAAAATGAGATTGCTAATACATAGGCTTGCACATACTCACATAGATACATACACATATATACATACACACAGGCACACACACATATACTGTACATATGCACATGCATATATGTAAATATACACACACACACATATATATATATACACCCATATAAGTACACACACATGCAGGATCTTTGATAGACTCTAGTTTTGTTTGGAAGTGTTGCATTTTATTTTTCACATTTTTCGGTAACTGACAAAAGAGAACTGACATTTTGTGGCAACTACTACACATTTTGGACACTGAGCTGGGCATGGATATATATTCTTCCATTTCTCCTAGTTTATATATATTTTTTAATTGAGTGGCTTTGAGTTAACCCAGGTTTTTATTATAAGGGGGCATAACTCCTTTGGATTATACTATTAGCTAAATGATATTCTATTATTTGATATGGTTGCAAAAAAACATCTTACAGCTTCTCCTGGGCCTTTTCCCAGTAAAGACCCTAAAATTAGATGACATGGACCTCCCCACACAAGAAGATCTGGTAATTTCTATGCCAGAATGATGTTTGTTACTAGGTTGCTTCTCTCCAATTTGACTGAGAGCAATCAGATTGCATTCATACTTCTCTCCTACCTGGGAGTGAGCATTGCCAAGAGCTTAAAGAAGGCCCTGTTTGTTTTTCTCTCATCAGTATGAGCAGGAATAAACTTGGCTGCAAAGGGAGGGCCAGTGACACATGGCCTTACATGAGCAGATCATCCACTTCCAGAAAGCCCTTGACAAGAGACAGGGCAGCTTGCTATACCTTGCAGTACACTGTTGTTTAACTAAGGAAACCATCTATTCTAACTCTGGGGAACAATATCTAACATAAAAGACAGCCCATCCAAGCATCCTATACCTCTCCGGAAACACATTACTAGGCCTAACCCAGCTACTTGACCCCCTATCTTCTGGAATATGAAAGGAAAATACTTGTCATGATATTTTTTTACATTTTCAGAACACTTATTCCCCATAGAACTTGTTTCTAATACACATATAGAGTTAGCTGTGATGTACAAAACGAGAGGGGAGGAAGCTAGTAAGGGACTGTTTTGCAGCCAATGTCCAGCAATGTGGAATGGGGGAAACACACTGATATCCCAGCTGGAAAGCAGCCTGGACAGTGTGCCCAAGATTCCCATCCACGAACACCTAACATTGTGGACATCACAAGCTCCTTCAGCCCATGAACCTCATGTTCCTTCTGGCCTCCTCAGTTCTCATCCCAAACCACCCACTACCATCCCTCTGGTGGAACTGCTCCTCTGGGTGCAACATAGTGCATCTCCCCTCAGGGGTGGTGTTCTTGTGTCCTAAAAACATTCAAGACCAGGTAGGTCCACTAGGGATTCAAACAGATGGAAGAAAATATGTGGAACCATTGGAATATCTGACATGCCTTTATTGCTTCAGCTAGGTTGATTTGAACAAGCTGAAAGCTCCTACCACTTATAAACTATGTGAGAACAAGCTGGCTGTGTGCCAAGGTAGGATATCACTTGTTGCTTAACATAAAGGTCATTGCACATGTACAGTTAACATAAGCATTTGCTGAACCATTCCTGACCAGATATCCAGGGTGAGAGAGCCTGACTGACTCAATTGTCTCCATACTCCCCCCTTTCAGGATTCCTCACTGTACAATCTATGTGAGGTCCATCTTCCACAGGCGTCCCTTGGTGAGGAGGGCTGAGCCCTACACCCATAGCCCACAACAATATATGCTACAACAACAGGCAAGCAGCAGGCAGGCACTACCTTCCAATATAGCAAGGACCCATCACCATTCAGAGGTTAGGGAGGCCCACCACTCTTGCAGTGGTTCACTGGTCAGGTGCTTGATAGCATGTGCCTCAGAGACTATGGCCTGCAAAGCTTGGTTGGCATTATGGTGAAATCTTGAACACAGAAACAGCATTCAGCCCCAACTAAAGCACATACCCTACCTTGAGAAGCTGTGGGCATATCTAAGACTATGCAATTTTATAGTGCTACCTTTTGCAATTAATATACTTCCTTATTTCAGAGGTTATTGAGTCATGTGTTGCATTCAATGCTTGAGTAGTATGCAGGGCCAAAGCAGTTATTTCACTATGGATACAACTTGAGACAAAAAATAGCTAATGGGTAGTACCACCAGTGGGGGTGTTTGACCTGGTATTGCTCCTTATACACTTCCCAGTTGGTCAGCCAGGTCACCAGTGTTTTCTGCACTTGAGCAGTCAGATAGAGCCACCCCCAGGTACAATGGTGAGTCCAATTCCCAGGCAGATATGGTCACCCATATGAACCACACACCCAAAGTGCCCCAGCGTGAACCTTGGCCTGTGCATTGGCCCCTGGTTCCCAATAGTACTTTGTAGTGTGGTTCTAACATAAGCTCATAGGAGTCAGCCCACATGGGCTTCACCTTGGGGATTCTCAATACAAAGTGGGGCTGGTCTAGCCAGCTCCACAGTATCAGCTGTGAACCATCCCAAACTGTTTCATATGGCCACTTAACAGTCAGGATTGGTTCTGCCACTGTTCCACCCCATTGTAGATGTCAGTTCAGGTTCCATTCCATAATTCATGTGTAATGTTCCACTGATTCTGCAGCCATGTCCAATTTGCTGCAGAGGCTGGAGATATGGGCCACAGGAGACCAGCAGATGTGCTAAGTAGAATCTCAGTGCATATCTAACAGGCTGACTTATTAGCTACTGAGGCATAGGTATGCATCTGTTTAACTAAAGTATTGATATGCACCTTGGGGGCAAAAAAACTGAGTAATTACTGGGACTAGCAAGGGCAGGTTCCATTCCACAGGCATTATTACACAGGCAAGTTTCTTTTTTTTAAATTTAATTTATTTTATTATTGTTGTATTATATCAATCCCCATTTTGCTCTCCTCTGTCCTCTTCTCCACCCCTCATTCACCCCCAACAAAAGTCAATCCCACCTGTTGTCCATGTCCATGGTTCCTTTATACTAGGTTCTTGTCTAAACTGCTCCCGTTCCTTGACTCTTCCTCCCCACTCTCCCCTCCCCACTCCCCTCTCCCCACTGACCACTGAAGGCCTATTCACTATATTCATATATCTGGTTCTGTTTTGCTTGTTGTTAGTTTGTTCATTATTGTCCTGTAATGGGTGAGATCATATGGTATTTGTCCTTCACCAACTGGCTTATTTAACTGAGCATAATGCTTTCTAGTTCCATCCATGTTGTTGCAAAGGATAGGAGTTCTTTCTTTCTACTGTATAGTAACCCAGGACTCTATGGTCAACTAATATTCAACAAAGGGGGAAGGAACATAAAATGGAATAAAAACGTCTCTTCAACAAGTGGTGTTGGGAGAACTCGACAGCAACATGCAAAAAGATAAAACTAGACCACCAACTTACACCATACACCAGAAGAAACTCAAGATGGATAAAGGATTTAAACATAAGCAGTGCCACCATACAGGTCCTGGAGAAAAATATAGGCAGTAAAATTTTTGATATCCTACACTGAAATATGTTTACTGATACTTCACCATGGGCAAAGGAAATAAAAGAACAAATCAACAAATGAGACTATATCAAATTGAAAAGTTTCTCTTCAGGGTGGGGAGGGGGACAGAGGGGAGCAAAAAGGGGATGGATATAATACAACCACAAAATTAAAAAAAAGAAAAAAAAAAAGGAGGGAAGATGGCGACAGAGTAGAGAGCAATGCTGATGGTATTCTCGAGTACCAAAGCAGCTAGAGGACAGGATAGGGAGCGAGAGACGTCTTCATGACCCTAGGGATTGGAACAGGCAGCATCTGGACACAGGGGAGCACAGCCCAGCAGCAGAGGAGGCCAGCAGAACAGTAGGTAAGGCATTCCCGACCAACTAGCCAGCGGGCCGAGGTCGGCTCTGGGCAGGGGTGGCTCTGCCCAGAGGGGCGAGTTTGAATGGGGCCAGTTCCGGGCTCCCTGATGACTGGAAGTCTCAACAGTGAAGTGCAGGCAGTGAGGGCAAACGCCGTAGGGAACACGGAATTGAACTCTTGCAGGGGAGGGACTGTGTGAGAGACTCACTCCAGGAACAGGGAGAGGAGGCTCCGCATGGGGCTAGAGGCAGAGGAGAAGAGTCCTGCAGGAAGCCAGAGCAGGAGAGCAGGAAGTGCACCGGCAGGGCGGCGAGAGGGCCGAAAATGGTGCTGCTAGGCCACCAGGGAAACAGCAGCTAGAAGCCCCTGCGAGGGGAGAGGCCCAGCCCTGCGCAACCACACAGGCCCCCAGGCTCCGTGGGAAACTCCAAATGGCTAGCCAGCGAGCCTGAACTAGTGGCGGGAGTAACTGACCCGCCATTGCTGGAGACAAAGGCCGCACCCTCACGCCTGGGAGGGGCTCATCACACAGGCCGTGTAAAGGACTCCGAGGAGAGCTGGTTGGCTTAGAGGCGTGGTGCCCGCCCTGGAGGGGTGGGACAGTGTAGGCTACCCCGGACAGTGTTGACTGACAGGCCTGGCCTCCTCCCGGAACTGCGGGGGTGGGGCCAGTCATCACATGGACCAGCGAAGTTGCGGGCTGCCCTGCAAAAGTGCAGGGTGCGCGTCCTGGGCAGGAACCTCCACCAGGAGTGGGAGGGGGCTCCCTGCCAGCTACAGAACACCAGCAGCCCTAAAACCCAGCCAGGCTGTGGGAGGCCCAGCCTACCTGGGGGCGGACACTCAGAATCCGCCCTACTGTGATAATCAGAGGCCCTGCCACGGGTGCCAAGACCGGCTAGAATATAGACTATAGACTGTAAAGTCCTGACCAAGAAAAAGAGGCAGCATCAGGAAAGGGATTGCTGCCAATCTCAAGCACCTGAATTATACCGAGAGCAATATGAACTATTAAGCCCCAACATATCCTTTGCAAAAGTTACTCCTCACATATTCTTAATCCCCACCATACCTCAATCCACCTAAATACCCAAG
>PVIW01014561.1:0-22902 GCA_004026585.1 Noctilio leporinus
AAGTAAATTTCTTATTGATGGCAACTAAATGGTGTTTGTAGCATTTTTATCATACAGTAGATTCCATCCATTCACTATACTTTTCTAACTGAGTTGTCCTACATGCAAGTACATGTTTTTAATGTTGTCTGTCTTCTGTGCTGTTCCTGTAAGTTTGCTATTAAAATACATTAAACTAAAAAAAAAAAAAAAAAAAAAAAAAAAAAAAAAAAAAAAAAAAAAAAAAAAAAAAAAAAAAAAAAAAAAAAAAAAAAAAAAAAAAAAAAAAAAAAAAAAAAAAAAAAAAAAAAAAAAAAAAAAAAAAAAAAAAAAAAAAAAAAAAAGGACACAGAAAATTATCAATAAGAACCAAGAGGAAATGAAGAATACAATTTCCAAATGAAGAACACAGTAAATGGAATCAAAAGCAGGCTAGAAAAGCAGGGGACAATGTGGAAAAAAATTCCCAGAGAGTACAACAAAATGATAAAAGACTGAAAAAGAATGAAGAGGTTTTAAGAAAGCTGCAGGACAACATGAAACACAGAAATATCCATGTCATAGGCATTCCAGAAGGCAAAGAAAAAGAGCAAGGGATAGAAAACCTGTTTGAAAAAGTAATGACACAGAGGCCCTGGCTGGTGGCACATTGGATAAGATGCTGGCCTGCGAACCCAAAGGTCACTGGTTTGATTCCCAGCCAGGGCACACATAACCAGGTTGCAAGCCAAGTCTCCAGCCAGGTCTGTAGCTGGAGGCAGGTGAAAGGCAACCATACACTGATGTCTCTCTCCCTTCCCCTCTCTGAAAATAATAAATAAAATCTTAAAAAAACAAAAAACAAAAAACAAAAAACTTTCCTAACTTAATGAGTGAAAAAGTCTTGCAAACACAGGAAGCACCATACGGTCCCAATGATGATGAACCCAAACAGGCCCACTCCAAGACACATCATAATTAAAATGGCAAATTTCAAAGACAAAGAGAATCCTAAAAGCAGCAAGAGAGAAACAACTAACATACGAGGTGGGTGGGGGGCTCCAATAATGTTATCAGCTGACTTTGTAATAGCAACACTACAAGCCAAAAGGGAATGGCAAAAATTATTCCAAGCAATGAAAAACAAAGGCCTACAACCAAGACTACTCTACCCAGCAAGGCTCTTATTCAAAAGGAAAGGTGAAATAAGGAGTTTCTCAGACAAAAGAAGACTAAAAGACTACATCCCAACCAAACCAGCATTGCAAGAGATGCTAAACGGTCTGCTTTAAGATGAAGAAACAGAGAGAAACAGAGTAGAATACAGCTGTTAGGGACTGCTAGTCTGTTTGGCAAGGTCCAGCTAGCAGAAACGGGTGTTTGGCAAGGCCAGCCCTAGTGCCAGGTGGACCCAGAACGGACACTGTGTATAGGGAGTCAGCCCAGTGTGTTTACCCCATAGCCCATGAAGCATGGAAAGCAGAAGAGTGTGCTATGCCTTGTTCTCTGCAGCTAGCTTAGTTTCCTGGTTTCAATTGAGCAGGTGCCAGTAATACCTGCATATAAGCTTAGTGTGATTAATAAACAGGACTCTCGGCTTGGGTGAGCCTCCCGACCCCAACTTTGTCTCTTCTCTCTTTCTTGTGTCCTCTGCCATCCAAACCCAGTGCGTAATCCAGGGACGGCTGGTCTGTCACACACAGCCACAAAGAGGAAAAAATGACAATGAATAACTACCTATCAATAATAACCATAAATGTAAATGGGTTAAATGAACCAATCAAAAGACCTAGGGTAGCTGAATGGATAAGCATCAACTTTAACTTATGAATGCTTTAAAATAATCTTGTTATAAGTAGATTTTATTAAATAACATATAGTTTTGTATTTTTGTTGTATCTGCATTACTTCAGGTTTTCTTATATTGGAATTATTTCCTAAATTGGGAAAATCAAGTTACTTGCAATAACTCTTAGAAAAATCTAATGCAGGTAAGGAAAAAAATTAAGAAAATGTGAATGTATGTATATTATAGAGAATACATGCTATCTTTCATATTCACTGTTACAAAATGTATGTTTATTTGTAGTATACAATATATAGATCTTATTGGAAATTTATATTATAAATATCAGCCAAGTGGTAGTTGGTGTGTTGAGAAATTAGTCAAACTTTAGGTTAGAAAAGATGCTGAAAGTAAAGACTAATTTGGGATGGGAGTTACCAACTACTGAACTATATGATCATGTACACAGGCAATATATATTCTTATGTTAGTATTTAAGTTAGATGAGATTCCTTTCAAAGAGATAGTGGAAATAGACATTTCTAGCAATGAAGGCCCCCAAGCTGGGGGTGCTTAGAAAAATATAATAATGCTATAGTAAACTGCGTTATTTAAATGCAATGTACCTAATCCCAACCTCAATGGACTCTTAAATAGTTCAGTGGTTAGTCTAGGACCACATAGGTAGTCAACCACAAGTTGAAAAAATAGCTAGAATACTATTCTACAAAATTATTTAAATCCTAGGGTTTTTTTTTTTTACCTCAGCTTTGTAGATATCATAATTTCTACTCTGTGGGGGACCAGCTGAGCATGGCAAGTGCCATTATTTCTGAAGGCTTCAACTTGTAAAACATATGTAGAGGAGAAACAGAGGGTATTGAAAGAAATAAAACCTCTGCATGGCAATAATAATAATAATAATAATAATAAATCTATTATCAAAGATGGAAAACTCCAAAAAAGAATATGTTGTAATTCCAGTAGCTTAAAATAAAGGGGGTGGGATCTGGCTCAGAAACCAAATTCATTTTTTACTATGGGTTTGGCACAGTCTATATGACAGCTTTCATGAACATGAGTTCTCCAAAACACCACTTCTGTGATATATTTCACAAAAATAGCATTTCAGAGTAAAATTTTAAAGAAAAATAAAGATGCATAATTTACTACAACATGTCTAAAATATTATCATTTAACATGCAGTAATAAGCTATTGACATATTTTTTAACTTTTTGCATTAACTCTTCATAATCCAGTATGTACTTTATAGTATATTGCAATTTGAACTAGTCACATTTTAAGTGGCTACCATATTGAACACTGCAGACTTAAAGAATAAAGAGGACTAAATCTTTGGGTGGGGGGGGAGAAATGTTACTCAAAATGTCAAATTTCAGGAGGAAGCAGAAGATTTATAGGGATATTCTCTAAATTTCAACAGGCTATTTAGCAAATCAGACCAAAATGGCCAGGTTGTCCTGGGTGAGCATATGGAGTTAGTGTTGGGTTGAATGAACCTGGACTATAACAGGCACATTCACCAATGTCATCAAGGAAAACTTTCATTTGAAAATGAACACATTAAAAACACTTCCAACATGGCCCTACTATTCAGGTCACAAGGAAGAACTACAGAACCTGTTAAGGGTAGATTAGCACACTTTGTTGTTTAATTTTTAAAAATAGTTTATGTATTTGTTTGTTTATGTATTTATTTAGTTTAGAGAGAGGGGAAGGGAGGGAGAATAAGAGGGAGAGAAGCATTGATGTAAGAGAGAAAAATCTTATCAGCTACCTCTTGAATGCACCCCAACTGGGGACCAAATCTGCAGCCTAGACATGTGCCCTGGCCAGGAATTGATCCAGCAACTTTCACCTTGTGGACAATGTTCAACAAACTGAGATTCACTGGTCAGGGTGAGATCAGCACATTTTATTTTCATTGAGGAATGAACTTAACATGTACCAAATATACTGCACACATATCCCAATGCTTAGCATGAGCAATGACTCCTGATTATGCACTTTATACCCTGTCCCTGTAAATGTATTTTCCACATAGACAAGAGTGACCTGGCAAATAACACATTGTTCTTGTCACAGGGCACAGGGTCAGCACTGAGAATATTACATAATGCATTGCAGACCCAACCTCTCAGGTGGAAAGAAACCTGATGTAGCCCCTGTGATGAAGTCACAATGCTTTTATTTTATTTTTTAAAGGTTTATTTTGTAATCATTAAAGAGAAGGGGTGGGGGACAGGAGCAAAACATCATGTAAGAGAGAAACACTGATTGGCTGCCCCAATCAGGGATCAAGCCCAAAACCTGAGCATGTGCCCTGGGAATTGAACGGGCAACCTTGCAGTTACAGGACAACAGTCTAGCCAACTGAGCCATACCAGCCAGGGCAAATCACAATGCTTTTAGAAATAAATTTGTTATGATCACCTAATTTACCAATTTACCAGTCACAATCAAAGGGAGATGTTCAAACTAAGTCTTGAAGAGTTTACATATGGCACAGAGGTCAGGCTTTTTTACATATAAAAGCAATTATCATGAATGATGACTAGTTAACCAGCATTGTTTTAAGATTAATGATTACATCACAAAATGATAATATCAACCTCTTAAAGTTCAGAAATCTTAAATGAAACACCATACAGGACAAGCCTAGGTTGCGAATTCAAACCCTGGTTAGGATAAAGGTGAGAGGCAGCTGATCAATGTTTCTCTCACATCATTGTTTCTCTCTCTCCCTCTTCTCTCTCTAAAAATCAGTAATATATCTTTAGGTAAGGGTTAAAAAATAGTAATAACCACACAAGGTGAACTCTAGGGATACAAGATGTAAAACAGGATGGTAACAAGTTTTATAAACTTTGGATTAATATGGCAACAGGTAACATGATTTATGATCTTCTGGACAATCCAGTCCTCCATACCACACCTGGCTTGATAATAGCCCCTTATCTTCTAACAGCAACAGGTAAATTTAGAAAGGTTTCTATTGATTAGGGCTAAATGTAAAACTGTAGAGATATAGAAATCTCGGACTTAATAAGAGTATAAACATGGCAAATTTTTTACATGAGAAACTATATGGCTTATAGTTTTCTGCTCCTGTTTCTCCACAGTCTAGTTTATAGGAAAACATTTTCCTCTGAGAGTTTATGACCCTACTTAGTCAAGCCACTCTACAAGGCTCTGATATATACTGTAATCCTGATGCCACCACTTGCAGGTGAGGAAATACTTCCATTTTTTAAGATCCAGACAATGGAGCTTTAGTTTGTAAATCATAGCTGGGTTCAGAGCCTGGGCTTCAGAGCCTGGGCTCTTTCTACTGTGATGACTCAGAATTTACACACTGTTGTCATGTGCATGGTTACATTTAAATGTGACCGAGACAAGATAGTGATAGTCAGCCTTACTTAATTACCCAAACCCCTTGTCTTAAACCACTGCCTCTGTTACTTTTTTTTTTTTTTTTTATCCTCTAAATAAGCATTTTATTATTTACAATGTCTACAGGGGTAAAATTGAATGAAGAGTCAAATAATTATTCTGTGACTAATTACTAAATATTACCAATTTGTCTAAGTTCAGTCAGTCCATGATACCGTTACAAACATTTTTTAAAATCCTACTTTTTTTCTTTTTTTTTTTTAATTTTATTGTTGTTGTATTACATCCCTCCCCTTTTCGCTCCCCTCTGTCCCCCTCCCTACCCACCCATTCCCCCCAAAGTCAACCCCACCTATTGTCCATGTCCATGGTTCCTTTATACTAGGTTCTTGTCTAAACCGCTCCCCTTCCTTGCCTCTGCCATGCCTCTGTTCTTGAACCAAGCCAAGCTCAACACTTCCCTGGAAATTTTCCAACACTGCAGCTTCTTTGTCATATATACACATTTTGAGCCATGGCTTTTCTTTGTTCTCATCCATCAATAAGATTCTATTTGTTTCAAAGTTCTGCCAATTTATTGAAATCTACGGTTCCCTCATGACCCTCTATGGATGAATGTCTTCCTTTCTGTGTGCCTTGAATAGCTCCATGGTGTGGGGAGGGAAGGTAAGGTAGATTCAAGCTCAGCTCAAGAAGGCTGAAATGATGTGTGAAATTTCCATCTTTGACTCTTGCTCTTGGTAACTGTGTCTTCAGAAAGAACCTGATACATTCCTTCTGGACTTGTTTGAGCTTCACCAAGCTGCACTCTTAGAAGAGATATCTCTTCTGTCTCATGCCAGAGCGCTCAGTTAATGACAGTCATTTCTCAATTACTTAATGACACTTAAGTACTTCAACATTTCAACCATAGAAGAGTCACCAAGTTTATGGCTCTCCATCATCTGACCTTTTCACAACTGTTCCATTAGCCTGCAATTTAAAATCAATAGGAAAGGTATTTTAGTTCCTCTCGAGATCCTTAAACAATATTGGGAGCAAAGGAGAAAGAGTAGCTCTAGACCAAAAAAGGAAATATCAAAGTGTTATCTGGCCTGAGTTGTTTTATCCAAACCTAATAAGGAACCAGAGTTTGGCTTTAGGTTTGACTCTGCTTCTTTCCTGCAGTGACTTGAGACAAGGTGTGAACACCTCTCAGCCTCAGTTTCTCACCTGTGAAGTAGTGACCACCCTGGCCTATGCAGCACTGAATTGTGAGGTTGGATGAGAACATGTTTGTATGCCTGGCACATTGTAAAAACTTCAGAAACGTTGGCATTTTAAAAATATTTTTACAACCTGCCCTGGCAGGTGGTTCAGTGGATGAGGTGCTGGCCTGCGAACCCAGAGGTCTCTGGTTCGATTCCCCAGCCAGGGCACATAATCAGGTTGCAGGCCAGGTCTCCAGCCAGGTCCATAGCTGGAGGCAGGTGAAAAGCAACCATACATTGATGGCTCTCTCCCTCTCTGCCTCTCTTATCATCCTTCCTCACTCTCTGAAAGTAATAAATAAATTTTAAAAATTATAGTTTTACAACCTGATATTTTTGAATTGAGTTGTTTTCTCCATCTTAATTTCAGGTGATTTAATGATTTCTGAAGATGCCATATCAGTTATGAGTTGAATAAAATATTTAGGAGAGGCTATACATGAGGATGTTTGTCTAGAACATGAGTAAGAGAAAAATCCACCTGACTAAAAAGGCACTAACCCTGGGTCTGACACCACTTAGGAACACAAGTACCCAAATCATGAGTGCTTTGAACCAAGTGAGTTCCCAAGTAAGTGTATTTAAACTCAAAAATCAGTCAGGCACCATCAGCAGAGATTTCACTGCTAACCACTATATGACTAGCCCTGGAGGTCTGTAAACATTAGTGTGGACAGAGTAAACTGTCTTCTTGGTACATAATCCCCTTGTCACTCCAGAGAGCCAATGATTATTATATGCCTGCTGCATATGTGTGAAAGGGATAGGGGAGAGGATAGAGACACATCTCCCCCTCCTGACCCTGATATAGTCTGGGTTCTCGTTTCATTTCCTAAACTGTGAGAACCAGTGTTACGGTCTCATCTTAGAAACAAGGTCACTTAAATGATGAGTTGACATAAACCAGAATCCTATCTCCATCTACTGTATCATCCTTGCTCTTTGCTATGTAAGACAACAATACTTGTACACCCTTGTGCATATCCACACACACACACAGTTGACATTGGTTGGCCATCGACATTGGTCCAATCGTCTTCTGCACATTGTGAATGTTGGCAGCTCATGTCTACATTACAGGGATGATATCAGAAACGACGAAATGTCTGCTAAGGGTTATTAAGCATTGGCAGCTATCCTCTCAGGTAATAGCATTTGAGCCATATATGGACAGTTAAAGGTAAGCACTTACATGGGAATATAATTTTTCAAGAGAGAAGGATTCTAAAATTCTATAATGTCCACATTTGGTTCTACTGTTTGAGAAGTGAAAAAACTTTACAATCATATATGTTTTACAAAGAGATGATTTACTGCTCCAAAACTTCCTTAGCTAGACTTTTCATTGAGGCAAACTGCAAAGCCCCACCTTGAAGGAGACTCTTTTCCAGCTGGAAGCACATCCTGGCACAGGAAGTCAGTCAGACATACAGCCTGACTCTAGGACATGCCAGTGAAAAGTGTCATTTCCAAGCCTGGGTTGTGACAGTGATTGAGTCTCATCACTGTCACTTCACTAGAGAACCATTATCTTCCCCTTTCTTTAGGGCCAGCGTGTACTTTGAACTCTGTTAAAACTCTACTTCCAATTCATTTTAAACACACCGACACCAGGTTTCTGCCTCCTCCTTCCCCCTTTCATAATATTTGAAGAAGGAGTCCTCCCTGCATTCCCAGGTGACATTTTAGTGGCTATATCCCATGGACACTTCATGTCTACCTGCAGTTCCCCATGGCCCCAGATGCTCTGGCCCCTTCTTCCTGGAACTCTCTAGAATTTCCCATAATTCTCTGTTCTGACTTTCCTCTTACCATCTATCAGATCTTCTCAGGTTCCATTAAGGTCCTTAAATGGGATTCCTCAGCTTCTTGGGACAGAATTCTACTCACACTAGGCTATGATGATGCCTTCACCTAAAACCACCTCTACCAGCACCCCCACACCAGTGTCACTGTCCACTGCTGGTTCATGACTGAGGCTCAGTGGGCTACCAGGCTTCACCTCTAGATAGCTCTCAGGCACAGAACTTATCCACAGAACTCATTCCAAACCTTCCCCCACAGCTCTGTTCCCCAACCAACACTCCCTCCCAGCTAACAGCTCCACAACCCTAGACTTCTGTCACCTTCAACTACTAACCAGAACAGATGAGGGCTCAGAGCAAAATGCCAGAGTGTGCTCAGCTCCCTCATTTGGTAGCTGTGTCATGGGGAAAATAGTACCTATTGTCACCATGATAGTGTTGTCATGACTAAATAAAATGACTTGGGTAAAGCACCTTACTATGTAGCATTTACCTCTCCTTCTGTGTAATCAGTATTCCACAAAGACCACACTGTCCCTTCTGCTTACAGGCTTTTGCATCTCCTGTCACCCCTAACTGCCACACTCCCCATCTTCGTTGCCAGGATTCTGTGCCTAGCCTTAGGCAGCCACTCATGCACAGGCCCAGACAAAAGTCCTCCTGCCTGTAGACACTTCCCACTGCCCAGCCATCTGCCTAGACAGCTACTTACCCTGTAGGTTTCAGCTCAACCATCTAACCCTGGGAAGGTCTTACTGCAGACAGGTTGACTGCTGCCTCTGTACCCCCAAACTACCCTCTTATTTATTTGTCAGAGTGTGTGCATGTCATCATGCATAGATTATGTGTCCAGTTCCTCCCTTAAACAGGACCCTCTGCGAAGTAAGGTCTGTGTCTCTGTCATTTCTCAATCTTGGTGCTTGGACTGTCCCAAGTGCTGAACATGTGAGTGAACAAGCATCTAGAATATCCCAACGGGGCTTATGTGGGTAAAAATCACAATATATGAATCAGGACTCCTAGGGATGGGGTGGAGGGCAGATGGCTACAAAGTTCACCATCTGGTCTCACAGGAGGAGAATAATACAGAATATTTTTAATAAAGAAATATTAAATATTTAATAACATATATTTAAATTTTAAACTTATTTTTAAATTTTTAAAATTTTAAATCCTTAATGCTGGGCTTCATCACAGATTTAAATGTTCAGTTTTCAAAGTCAAATAAAATACCCTGGGTCTGCATATCTCCACCTTTTTTAGCCTGTTTTCCATCCAGCCTGATAAAGCAGATAGATACCTTACACCCTCACCCCATTCCACCCATGTGACCGTTACCTGCAGAGCTCGTCTTTTCATAGTGTTAATCAGTTATTATAACACTAAATATGGTTTTTCCAACTTCGACACCTTAGAGAGTCAGATATTTACTTACCCACATCTCTCACACCCCAGAATTTAAAACAAAGAGACTCACATATTTCCCTAATGACAGCATCAGGACCTAATGGTTGATTTTTAAAAAAGATTTTATTTATTATTTTTAGAGAGAGGAAGGGACAGAGGCAGAGATGGGGAGAGACATCAATGCATGGTTGCCTCTCACCTGCCTCCAGCTTCGGACCTGACTGGAGACCTGGCTGGAGACCTGGCTTGCAACCTGGTTATGTATCCTGGCTGGGAATTGAACCAGCAACATTTGTGTTTGCAGGCCAGCACCTTATCCACTGTGTCACCAGCCAGGGCTCTACTTGTTGGTCTTACTAGTAGGGTGTGTCTTACTCCGATGCAGTTGTTTTCCTAATGACTGAACCTCCTTCTACACCAGGTGCAGTTATATGATTGACAATGTGATTCTACTAATGAATGGTGCCTTACAGAAAAAGTCAATGAAGGAAATTCTAGGGAAGTGCCACCCACTGGGCCAGTTCTTGGAAATGGAAGCAGTCAACATCGCAGATACGCCTTCTGATCTCTTTAATGCTGTCCTGGTAGAAACACCCTTAGGTATGAATGTAGACATAATGCTAGAGCTGTTCTTGAGTGTTATCACTGTCATTAGGAAACATACACCCAAGTCATAGTTTTTCCCACAAGTACAGTGTCAGTCTACAGAGATTGCTAGAAGTGGAAGGGTCATGAAGGAAGCATCTAGCTCAGTTTCCTCATTTCCCAGATCAAGACAAATGAAATTATTGGGTTGGCCAAAAAGTCCTTTATTTTTTCCATGAAATAAAAGACACATTTTTCATTTTCACCAATAATTTTATTAATTTAGTTATTTTGAGAATGTCAGCTATCTTCTGCATGGTATAGTGTTGATTGTTCTCAACTAATGTCTTGAATTGATCACTATCAACTTCAGTTGGTCTGCCTGACCATGAAGCATCAACCAGAGAAGTCTCCAGCATGAAACTTCATAAACTACTTGTGATACCTTCAATCAGTCACAGCACCTTCTCTATGTACTACATAATTTTTTCTTGCATTTCAGTTGCATTTTTATCTTTCATTAAATAGTAAAGCATAATATGACAAAATGTTGCTTACTTTCTTCCATCTTCAGTATTAAAATGACAGCACCAAAATTCACAAATTTTGATACATTTTTTTAAATACATGCTAATATTACAGCTGTCACAATACAATCTAACAAAATTGTTTAGAATGAAGTTAAAGACAACTAAGTGTTACTAGAGCCACCTTATGAAAAAACCAAACAAACTTTTTGGCCAACTTAATATCTGCCAGGGTCACCTACAAACCATCCATAGCTGAGGAGCTGAGGCTCATCTCCTAACCTCCAAACCCTTGTACTTTTGTACTAGACTGCAGCAAGTAAACAATAGAATTTTTATTTTTTCAAAAAACTAATTTTGTAGCTGGCTGTTTTTTAGGATTAATACCTTTTCCTATTTTAAATTATAGGAAACATTTTGTTTTAGAAAGTTTAGGAATGCCATTTTTCCAAGATGTTCAAGGAACATCTGTCAAATAACCTAAAATAGCATTCAATATGCTAATGGGAAAATTTTTAAAGCATTATTGTCAGGAAATTCTGGATAGTAGCAATGCACTATTGATCATTTGTCAAAATATTCTGGACAAAAAATAGAAAAAAATTGTGTCATCAAGTGTCTGATGCTAAGGGTGCAAATCACAGAGGAAGGCGGATGGGTCTGGAATCAGACATCCATGAGTTGGGGTTTGCCTGGTCCCAACAAAGTAACATGGGGCAATTCAGTTTCCCTTAGTTCTCCCATTTTGGAGTTTTGAAAATAAAGTAAGATGCTAAATAAGTACAACTCAATTATTGGCACATAGTAAGGTCACAGATGTTAAGTATTACAATTTGATAATGGGGAAACTTGAAAAAGTGATCCTTAAAGTGAACAGTTCCAAACATTATGAGGATTAACTCAGTTAAAGTGTATTTCATGTGTAGTGTAGGGCACACACGGAGTAAATGATTCATAAACAGTCACTCCCATTGCCATCAGTACTATTAGATTGATTGCATCTGTGGATTGAAACTCTAGGATCCTAGTTGGGTGATCACAGGATGATGCATTCAGGAGACATTTTCTCTAGTTTATAACCATGCTTTTGAGTAATTTTATATTACTTCTGTTCTTAGCTCCATTCTTTCAAGACTGCATGTCTGAAAATACACTAGGTGAACTGAATATTGAAATACTGCGCAATAAACTGTACAAGGTAACTGTTTCCCCAAATAGTGTGTTTTTCTTTATTACATAATATGTCATAACCTGAGTTTTTTTATTAGAAGCGACTTTGTCCATTAGCCAACTCCTGTAACTATGAAGTGAGACATGTTTGGAGTATGCTTGCATGTCAGCTTTCTGAGCCAGAAGATTGCTGAGAGGAGATAACACCCCATTCTTCTATCCCCACCTGTGCCTGGAACATAAATGGTGTCAGTTGATGGATAAATTTGAAAACAGCCAGCATTTATAGTGAACCTCCTGTTATGCAGAGTTCATCTCTGTACTTCATCCTGTGAAAGAGTTCCTGAATTTCATAGTTAACTTGTCCATACAATGTTAATCTACTGACAGTGGACAGCATATCAAGATGACAAACTGCACATGACATCATCAGAACCACTTTGCATAATCTGACCAAATGATTATCTAAACTGTGCCCCCACTGTCAGAGGATCTTTGTGTAATGGAGGCTAAACTCTGTTTTTTCACTTGTATGACCACAGTGTCTTTGGACATTCTCAGAGTAGCTGACTAGATATAGACAGCCAGTACATATATACATAGCATGGCCTGCTAAAACATAATCTTCCTAAAAGCATTGCATTTTAAAGAGATTAATGGCCTTACAAGAGGTATCCTGAATACAGTTAACAGAAGGCACCATTCAAAACAACTTATATGCATTAACTCACTCTATCCATCCAGCAAAACTGTACTATCTCCAATCTTCAGATGAGAAAATGGAGGCATGAAGGTGAAGTTACTTGGTTGAAGTCAGTTCACTAGTGAATAGTAGTGTTGGGACTCCGGTACAGGCAGGCTGACTCCAGCCCAGATGCTGCCTACCCTCTGTGCTCAATACAACCCCAAATTTGTCTCCTGAAAGATGAAATGTCTTCGCTGCACCAAATTGAGTTTTATTTATTGAGCTTGTAAAAGAGTTTGGCACTCTGGTTATAGTAACAAGAACTAACCCTGTGAGATTTTATGATCCATTCAAAAAAGTGCTTGTAATTATAAGATATAATGAGTACAATTTTGTTCTTACATGGAGTTTTTTCAGAGTGTGCAATGTGCTTTAATATGAAAATTTCTTCCAAATTTATTATAAAATATCTCTTTATAGGAGAAGTGATTCAGCTTTTATTAAAGCATTTAATAAGCCACAAATAAAACTTATCTGGAAAGTTCCAAAAGGAGCATATATTCATCTTATTGTTTTATAATCTTTCTTCTTTTTAAGTCTTACCTGGAGGCATTCTATAAATTCTGTAAGAGTCATGGTGATGTCACAGCAGAAATTATGTGCCCCATTCTTGAGGTAAGAAAGAGTCCTTGAAGTTTTTTTAAAGAGTTTTTTAAAGAGAGGGGAAAGGAGGGAGAAAGAGAGGAAGAGAAACATCAATTTTTGGTTGCCTTTTATCCATCCCTAGCTGGGTACCTGGCCCATAACCCAGGCATGTGCCCCAACCAGGAATTGGTAACCCTTTGATTCACAGGCTGGCACTCAATCCACTGAGCCACATCAGCCAGGGCCTTTAAGTTTTTATGTCAAATAATGTGCTTACACACATTTCATTTACATAATCCTACTGATATTTCTGTATATTAGAAGCTCTTATTTAAAATAAAATAATCAATATATTTTATTATATGTATGTCATTTGATGTTTTTGATTAAGAGTGATATTTTCTAAGTTTTCTACATCAAAGAGCTATTTTGGAATTGGAAAAGAATAATGCTTATAAAAATTTTATCACGATTCAGGCCCTGGCTGGTAGCACAGTGGATAAGGTGCCGGCCTGCGAACCCAAAGGTCACAGGTTCGATTCCCCAGCCAGGGCACGTAACCAGGTTGCAAACCAGGTCTCCAGTCAGGTCTGTGACTGAAGGCAGGTGAAACGCAACCGTACATTGATGTCTCTCTCCCTCTCTGCCTCTCTCCCTTCCCCTCTTTCTAAAAATAATGAAATAAAATCTTTAAAAAAATTTGATCACAATTCATTTTGCTCTACAGTATGAAGAAAAATCATAATAAGTTAAAAATTTAGTTAACTGTGATGAGAGACCCAGGATGGTGGAGGAGTAAGTGGAAGCTACACTAGCCTCCTCCAAAAACCAAACTGGAATTACAACTAAATTGTGGAAAAATCATCCCAAAAAACCAACTGATCACTAGCTAGAGAGAAGCCTTATAACCACAGTCAGACAGGAGAAGCCACATCACCACAATGAGATTAGTAGAGAGTGCAGAGGAAGCACGAGAGGGCTGACCGGGCCCTCAGGGGCAGCAGCTGAAGTTCTGGAGGGATATTTCAGCAGCCAGGGAGTTCCCCCTGAGAAGTATGGGATCTAAACCTCAAGCTGAGCTCCCCAGCCTACAGCACCGGAGCTGGAAAGGACCCCAGATAACATCCAATGTGAAAGCAGCATGGATTTCTGTCATCCAGAAAGAGATAGCTGGAGATGCAGAGAGACACTTAAAGGGCTATTGCACAAAATTCATTTGCAGCCACTTACCTTAGGCTCTGACAGAGGGAGGGAAGAGTGAACTAGAGACACTTGAAGAGAGTCTGGGTCTGGTGGCTCTAGAAAGAGAACTGAAAGAATAGCTGCCAGAATCCCTGTGCTGATTCATTTACCATACTGTAGAGGCCATCTTCTCAGGCAGTGCACTCCTCTCTGAATGGTATCAGCCTGTGGCAAAGCAATAACTTGCCTATAGGAATTACTCTACCCTACCCTGTAGCGCTTAAGCCCTGCTCCTAACAAACAGGCCTGAAAGACATTCACTGATTAAAAGCTTGCAGGCAAACGAAGAGAGCTGGAAGCTCTGAGACATTAGCTGACCTTCCCCCTAGGCCTGGTGTTAACAAAAGCTCCCTTTGATGTGCAGTTTTGTTCTTTCTGCACACACATAGGACCAGCAGATGGGGCCACACACTATGGATGGCTGGTAGCTCCAAAAAGGTTGCCCAGGGCCAGTCACAGGCCAGGATTGACTTAGTCCTGAAACAGAGTCTTACAGATCTACCTATTACATAGAAACAAACACAAAAAGGCAACCAAAATGTAAAAACAAAGAAAAAGACCTCAAGAAAAAAGAAGAAAATTCTCTTAAAGAACTAGATGAAATGAAGGCAAGCAATTTATTAGACAGTTTAAAGTAATGATTATAAGATTACTCAACAGCATGAAAAAAGACACAGAAAACATAAAAAAGGACCAGTCAGAAATTTTAAAATGCAATACCTGAAATAAAGAATACACTGGAAGGAATAATCAGGAGGTTAGATGAAGCAGAGGATCAAATCAGTGATTTGGGAGATAAGGTAGAAAAAACTTATGAAGCAGAGCAGCAAAAAGAAAGAAGAATTTTTAAAAATGGAGAGATCATAAAAAACATTTTGGACAACATGAAGCATAATAATATCCCCATCAGGGGAATACCAGAAGGAGAAGAGAGCCAGCCAGCAAGGGATAAAGGACCTATTTGAAGAAATAATGACTGAAAACTTTCCTAATATGGTGAAGGAAAAAGATACACAACTCCAGGAAGTTTAGAAAGTCCCAAACAAGTTGGTCCCAAAGAAGTCTACACTGAGACACATCATAATAAAATTGGCAAGGCTTAAAGACAGAGAATCCTAAAAGCCACAAGAGAAAAGCAGGTAGTTACATACAAAAGAGCACCAATCTGACTTCTCAACTGAAACATTTCAGGCCAGAAAGGAGTATCATAAAATATTAAAGGTGATGAAAAGCAACAACCTACAACCAAGACTACTTCATTCAGCAAGGCTATCATTTAAAATAGGAGAAATAAGTAAGTTCCCAGACAAGAAAAACTAAAGGAGTCTGTTAACACCAAATCAACAAATGTTAAAGGACTTGCTTGAAGAAGAAGAGAAAAAAAAAAAAAACAGGGGAACATAGTCTAACAATAAAATGGCATTCAATACATAGCAATACATATCCATCAATAATCACCTTAAATGTAAATGGCTTAAATTCTCCAACCAAAAGACAGTGTAGCTAAATGGATGAGAAAACAAGGTCCATATATATATATGTATATGTATGTATATGCCATCTCCAAGAGATCCATCTCAGATCAAAAGAGCCACACAGACTAAAAGTAAAGGGATGAAAAAAAAAAGATGTTTCCTGAAAATAAGAAAAATAACAAAAAATAAGAAAATAAGAAAAAATAGCTGAAGTAGCAGTACTTATATCCAACAAAATAGATGTTAAAACTAAGTCTATATTAAGAGACAAAGAAGGACAATACATAATGATAAAGGGAACAATCCAACAAAAGGATATACATAACCCTAGTAAACATTTATGCAACCAAAACAGGAGCACCTACATATGTAAAGTAAATCTTGATGGAAATAAAGGGAGAGATTGACAGAAATACAGTCATAGTTGGAGATTAAACATGCCTTTGACTTCAATGGATAGATTTTCCAGACAGAAGCTCAAGAAGGAAACTGTGACCTTAAATGACACACTGAATCAAATGGATTCAATTGATATCTTCAGGGCATTTTACACCAAAGCAGCACAATATACATACTTTATAAGTGTACATGGAATGTTTTCTAAGACAGACTACATGTAAAAGACAAATAATACAAAGCATCTTCTTTGACCTCAATGCTGTGAAACTAGAAATCAATCACAAGAACACTTAAAAACACACAAGGACTTGGAAGCTAAATAGCATGCTATTAAACAGTGAATGGGTCAACAATTACATAAAGGAAGAAATCAAAAAATACCTTGAAACAAATAAAAATAAGGACACAACAATTAAAAATCTGTGGGAAACTGGGAAAGCAATCCTAAGAGGGAAATTTATAGTATTACAGGCCTATCTCAAAAAATAGGAAAATCTCAAGTAAACAATCTAATTTCATACTTAAAAGAAATTGAAAAAGAACCTAACTTCACACTTAAAGCAATTTTAAAAAAGAACAATAAACAAAGACCAAAGTGAGTAAAAGGAATGAAATAATAAAAGTCAGAACAGGAATAAACAAAATAGTCTAAAAAATGATACAAAAGATGAATGAACCCAGAGGTGGTGCTTTGAAAAAATAAACAAGTTTGGCAAACCTTTAAACACACTTATCAAGAAAAATCTGGAATCAAGAAAAATAAATAAAATCAGAAATAAAAGAGGAAAAATAACAACTGACACCAAAGAAATAGAAAAGGTTTTAAGAAAATATGAACAACTATACGCCAACAAACTAAACAACCTGAAAAAAATGGATAAACCCCTAGAAATATACAGTCTTCCTAAACTAAATCAGGAACAATCAGGGAATATGAATAGACAGATCACTACTAGTGAAATTGAAACAGTAATCAAAAACTCCCAACAAACAAAAGCCCTAGACTGGAATTTAAGAGGAGGAAAGGTTCCAAAACCTATTTCACAAGGCCAACATTATCCTAATTCTAAAATCAGATAAAGGCACTACAGAAAAAGAAAATTACAGGCCCATATTCCTGATAAACAAAAACACTAAAATCCTCAAGAGAATATTAGGAAACTGAACACAGAGGTACATCAAAAGATCATACATCATAATCAAGTGGAATTTACTCCAGGAATGCAAGGATAATACAACATTTGCACATCAACAAATGTGATTTATCACATAAATAAAATGAAGGATAAAAGGTGCATGATCATCAAAAGATACAGAAAAAGCATTTGATAAAATCCAACACCCATTTATGATAAAAACTCTCAGCAAAGTGGGAATAGAGGGAAAATGTCTAAGCATAATAAAGACCATATAAGACAAACTCACTGTCAAGCATAATACTCAACAGACAAAAACTATAAGCATTTCCCTTAAGGTTAGGAACAAGAAAGGGATGTTTGCTTTCACCTTTATTACTCAACATAGTACTGGAAGTTCTAGCCATAGCAATAAGATAAGAAGAAGAAATAAAAGGCATGCAAATGGGAAGATGACATGATGCTGTACATAGAGAATCCCAAAGATTCCACCAAGAAACTATTAGAACTGATGATTGAATTCAGCAAAGTAGCAGGAAACAAAATTAATATCAGTTGCATTTTTATATTTCAATAACAAACTAACAGAAAGGGAAATTAAGAAAACAATCCCATTTTAATTGCAGCACAAAGAATAAAATACCTAGGGACAAACCTAACCAAAGGTGTAAAAGATGTGTGTTTGGACAATTATATGACATTGAAGAAATAAATTGAAGAAGATACAAATAAGTGGAAACACATACTGTGTTTGTGAATAGGAAGAATTAATATAATTAATTCTTCTAAATATTCATACTACCCAAAGCAATCTAGAGATTCAACACAATTCTTATCAAGATTCCAATGATGAATTTCACAGAACTAGAACAAATATTTCAAAAATTTACATGGAACATCAATTCTGAGAAAGAGTAACAAAGTTGGAGGAATCATGGTACCTAATATCAACTATGGTATAGGCAATAGTAATTAAAACAGTATGGTGCTGGCATGAAAACAGACACATAGATCAATGGAACAGAATAGAGACCCCAGAAGTAAACCCACACCATTATAGTCAATTGACATTCAACAGAGGAAGCAAGCATATACAATGGGCTAAAGATAGTTTATTCAAAAATGATATTCGGAAAATTAGATAAATGCAGAAAAATAAAACAAGACCACCTTCTTACACCAAACACAAGGATAAATTCAAAAGGGATCAAAGACGTAATGTTAGACCTTAAACCATAAAAATCCTAGAAGAAAACATAGGCAGCAACATCTTGGACATAGCTCATAATAATTTTTTATCTAATAAATCTCCCCAGGCAAGGGAAACAAAAGAAAAAATAAACAATGGGATTATATCAAACTAGAAAGTTTTTGTACAGCAAAGGAAAACAACAAAATACAAACACAACCCAAAGAACGAGACAACATATTTGCCAGTATATCTGATAAGGGGTTAATATTCAAAATTTATAAAGAATTTACAAAATTCAACACCAAAAACCAAACAAACCAATCAATAATTGGGCAAAGGATCTGAATAGACATTTCTCCAAAGAAGACATAAAGATGGCCAAAAATATGAAAAGATGTTCAAGCATCACTAATTACCAGAGAAATGCAAATTAAGACCACAGTGCAATACCATCTCACACCTGACAAAATGGCTGTAATCAACAAATCAACAAAGAGCAAATATTGACCAGGATGTGAAAGAGGGTATAAAGGGATGAAATGGCAATGGGAAAATATACAATAAATAAATTCATAAGGAAGCAAAGCAGATTAATCCAAGGGAAAAAAAACAAAAAACAAAAAACAAAAAGCAAGCAACAACAGACACCCAAAATGGGGGAAAAAAGAATCAGTCCATCACCAAAAAAAAAAAAAAGGAAGAATCCCCAGAAAGACCACCAAATGAAACAAAGGCACACAAAATATCAGATAAGGAATTCAAAAGAATGATGATAGAGAAGCTCAATGAGCTCAGCCAGCTCAAAGAAAACTATAAACAACTCCAGGGAAGTTACAAGGAACTTACTGAGAGCTAAAACAGCATCAAAAAGGACATAGAAACTATCAATAAGTGCCAGGAGGAAATGAAGAATACAATTTCTTAATTGAAGAATACAGTAGAAGGAATCAATAGTGGGCTAGAGGAAGCAGAGGACCATCTCAGCAAGTTGGAGAATAATGTAGACAAATACTCCAAGATAGTACAAGAGAATAAAAAAAGGCTGAACAAGATAGAAAAGGGTTTAAGAGAGCTGCAGGACAACATGAAATGGAACAACATCTGTATCATAGGGATACCAGAAGGAGAAGAGAAACAAGGAATGGAAAACCTGTTCAAAAACTTCATGATAGGCCCTGGCTGGTAGCACAGTGGATAAGGTGCCGGCCTGTGAACCCAAAGGTCACAGGTTTGATTCCCCAGCCAGGCCACATAACCAGGTTGCAAACCAGGTCTCCAGTCAGGTCTGTGGCTAGAGGCAGGTGAAAGGCAACCATACATTGATGGGTCTCTTCCTCTCTGCCTATCTCCCTTCCCCTCTTTCTAAAAACAATGAATTAAAGTCTTAAAAAAAAAAGTCATGATAGAAAATTTCCCAAACATGAAAAGTGAAAACATTGATCAAGTTCAGGTCCCTATGAAGATCAACCCAAACAGACCAACACCAAGGCACATTATTATTAAAATGGCTAATTTCAAAGACAAAGAGAGAATCCTAAAAGCATCAAGAAAGAAACAACAAATAACATATAAGGGGGCTCCAATAAGGCTATCAAATGATTATTCAACAGAAACAATTAAAGCCAGAAGTGAATGGCAAAAAGTATTTCAAGTAATGGGAAACAAAGGCCTGCAACCAACAATACACTACCCAGAAAGTCTATCATTCAAGATAGAAGGAGAAATAAGGAGTTTCCTAGAGAAAAAAAAAAAAGACTAAAAGAATATACCTCTACCAAACCAGCATTGCAAGAAATGCTAAAGGGTCTGCTTTAAAAATAAATAGATAAAATGAAGAAACAGAAAAAGCCAAAGAGGTACAAAGGCAGAAAATGACAATGAATAAGTATCAATCAATAATAACCTTAAATGTAAATGGATTAAATGCACCAATCAAAAGACATAGGGTAGCCAAATGGAAAAAAAAAAAACATGACCCATATATATATATGAGACCCACCTCAGAACAAAAGATCTACACAGATTGAGAGTGAAGGGATGAAAAATATATATCAAGCAAATGGACATGAAACAAAAAATACAGGAGTAGCAATACTTATTTCAGACAAAACAGATTTTACAATGAAGGCCATAAAAAGGGATAAAGAAGGACATTTCATGGGTGGGTGGGGAGGGGGACAGAGGGGAGCAAAAAGGGGATGGATGTAATACAGCAACAATAAAATTAAAAAAAAAAAAAAAGGACATTTCATAATACTTAAGGGAACAATCCATCAAGAAGAAATAACTCTGGAAAACCTATATGTACCCAATGTAGGAGCTCCGAAATACATAAGGAAAATCCTGGAAGACTTTAAGAAAGACATAGACAGCAACACACTAATAGTAGGGGATTTTAATACCCAACTATCAACAATGAGCAGATCTTCCAAACAAAAAATCACCAAAGATGTTGTGGCATTGAACAACACTCTAGAGGAAATGGACCTAACTGATGTGTACAGAGTCTTTTACCCCAAAGAAGCAAAATACACATTCTTTTCAAAGGCACATGGATCATTCTCCAAGATAGACCACATGGTATGTCACAAGACAGGCCTCCATAAACACAGGAAAATTGAAATCATACAAAGTATCTTCTCAGATCGCAATGGCTTGAAACAAGAAACCAATCTCATGGGGAAAAAACAAAAATACTCTCACTCATGGAGACCGAACAAAATGCTTTTAAGTAATGAATGGGTTAACAATGAGATCAAAGATGAAATCAAAAAGCTCCTGGAAACAAACAACAATGAACACACAACAGCATAAAAACCTATGGGATACAGCAAAGGCAGTGCTCAGAGGGAAATTTATAACAATACAGGCCTTCCTAAAAAGGTCACAAGAACTTTATAAAAACAACCTAACCATAAAGCTGCAAGAACTAGAGGAGCAACAACAAACAAACCCCACAGCAAGTAGAAGGAAGGAAAGCATCAAGATCAGAGCAGAACTAAATAACTCAGAGATTCAATCTATAATTTGAAGACTCAACAGGTCCAAGAGCTGGTTCTTTGAAAAAATAAACAAAATTGACAAGCCTTTATCCAGACTCATCAAGAAAAAGAAAGAGAGGACCCAAATAAACAGAATCAGAACTGATAGAGGAGAAATCGCAATTGATACCTCAGAAATACAAAAGATTGTAATAAATTACTACAAACAACTATTTGACAAAAAATATGGACATATTTCTGGAAATGTATACTCTACCAAAAGTGAACCCAGAAGAAGCAGAAAGCCTAAATAGGCCAATAACAACTAGTGAAATTAAAGAAGTAATTCAAAATCTCCAAAAGCCCCAAAGCCCCAAATTGGATGGATACACAGGAGAATTTTACCAAACATTTAAAGAAGAACTAATTCCTATCCTTCTCAACCTATACCAAAAAATACAGGGGGAGGGAAGACTCCCAATCTCTTTCTATGAGGCCAATATTATTCTAATCCCAAAACCAGGGCAAGACACAACTAAGAAAGAAAGCTACAGGCCAATATCTCTGATGAACATAGATGCTAAAATTCTCAACAAAATGTTGGCCAATCGGATTCAGCAGTATATTACAAAGATCATACACCATGATCAAGTGGGTTTCACCCCAGGGATGCAAGGATGGTACAACATTCGAAAATCAATAAATGTAATACACCACATCAACAAATTGAAAGATAAAAACCATATGATCATATCAATAGATGCTGAAAAAGCATTTGATAAAGTGCAGCAACCATTTATGATAAAAACCCTCAGCAAAATGGGAATAGAGGAAGCATTCCTCAACATCATAAAGTCCACCTATGAGAAACCTGAAGCCAACATCATACTTAATGGACAAAAACTAAAAGCTTTCCCCCTAAGATCAGGAACAAGACAAGGCTGTCCACTTTCTCCACTTCTATTCATCATTGTCTTGGAAGTTCTAGCTATAGCCATCAGAGAAGAAAAAGGAATCAAAGGTATCCAAATTGGAAAGGAAAAAGTCAAACTGCCATTATTTGCAGATGATATGATAGTGTACATACAAAACCCGATGGGCTCCACCAAAAACTTATTCAACCTAATAAGCAAATTTAGCAAAATAGCTGGGTATAAAGTCAATATCCAGAAATCAAAAGCATTTTTGTATGCCAATAATGAAACAACAGAAATAGAAGCAAAAAAAAAAAAAAAAAAAAAAAA
>PVIW01014562.1:0-22903 GCA_004026585.1 Noctilio leporinus
GACTTTGGGGGGAAAGGGTGGGTGGGGAGGGGGACAGAGGGGAGAAAAAAAAGGGATGGATGTAATACAACAACAATAAAATTAAAAGAAAAAGAAAAAAAAAAGTTATAGGGTAGCCGAATGGATAAGACAACATGACACACATATATGCTGTCTTCAAGAGACCCACCTCAGAACAAAAGATCGACACAGATTGAGAGTGAAGGGATGGAAAACTATATATCAAGCAAATGGACACAAAAATAAAGCTGGAGTAGCAATACTGATTTCAGACAAAATAGATTTTACAATGAAGGCCATAAAAAGGGACAAAGATGGACATTTCCTAATACTTAAGGGAACAATCCATCAAGAAGAAATAACTCTGATAAACATATATGCACCCAACATAGGAGCTCCGAAATATATAAGGAAAATCTTGGAAGACTTTAAGAAAGACATAGACAGCAACACACTAATACTAGGGGATTATCAACAATGGACAGATCTTCCAAACAAAAAATCCCCAGAGAAGTGGTGGCATTGAACAACGGTCTAGAGGAAATGGACCCAACTGATGTATACAGAGTCTTTTACCCCAAAGAAGCAAAATACACATTATTTTCAAATGCACATGGCTCATTCTCCAAGATAGACCACATGGTATGTCACAAGACAAGCCTCCACAAATACAGGAAAATTGAAATCATACAAAGTATCCTCTCAGATCACAATGGCTTGAAACTAGAAACCAATCTCAAGGGAAAACACCAAAAATTCTCTCACTCATGGAGACTGAATAACATGCTTTTAAGCAACGAATGGGACAACAATGAGATCAAAGATGAAATCAAAAAGTTCCTGGAAACAAATGACAATGAACACACAACCAGCCCAAAGCCTATGGGATACAGCAAAGGCAGTTCTCAGGGGGAAATTTATAGCAATACAGGCCTTCCATAAAAGGTTACAAGAAGTTTATAAAAACGACCTAACCATAAAGCTGCAAGAACTATAGGAGCAACAACAAACAAAGCTCAGAGCAAGTAGAAGGAAGGAAATCATCAAGATCAGAAGAGAACTAAATAACTCAGAGATTCAAACTACAATTCAAAGAATCAACAGGTCCAGGAGCTGGTTCTTTGAAAAAATAAAATTGATAAGCCCTTATCCAGACTCATCAAGAAAAAGAGAGAGAGGACCCAAATAAACAGAATCAGAACTGAAAGAGGAGAAATCACAACTGATACCTCAGAAACACAAAATATTGTAAGAAATTACTACAAACAACTATATGACAAAAAATATGACAACCTGGATGAAATGGACACATTCCTAGAAAGGTCTAATCTACCAAAACTGAACCAAGAAGAAGCAGAAAGCCTAAATAGGCCAATAACAACTAGTGAAATTAAAGTAATCCAAAATCTCCCAAAGCACAAAAGCCCTGGACCAGATGGCTACACAGGTGAATTTTACCAAACATTTAAAGAAGAACTAACTCCTATCCTCCTCAAACTATACCAAAAAATTCAGGAAGAGAGAAGACTCCCAAACTCATTCTATGAGGCCAATATTATTCTAATCCCAAAACCAGGGCAAGATCCAACTAAGAAATAAAGCTACAGGCCAATATCTCTGATGAACATAGATGCTAAAATTCTCAACAAAATATTGGCCAATCAGATTCAGCAGTATATTACAAAGATCATACACTATGATCAAGTGGGCTTCATCCCAGGGTTGCAAGGATGGTATAACATTCATAAATCAATAAATGTAATACACCACATCAACAAATTGAAAGATAAAAAACATATGATCATATCAATAGATGTTGAAAAAGCATTTGATAAAGTGCAGCAACCATTGATGATCAAAACCCTCAGCAAAATGGGAATAGAGGGAGCATACCTCAACATCATAAAGGCCATCTATGAGAAACCTGAAGCCAACATCATACTTAATGGACAAAAACTGAAAGCTTTCCCCCTAAGATCAGGAACGAGACAAGGCTGTCCACTTTCTCCATTTCTATTCAACATTGTCTTGGAAGTTCAAGCTATAGCCATCAGAGGAGAAAAAGGAATCAAAGGTATCCAAATTGAAAAGGAGGAAGTCAAACTGTCATTATTTGATATGTCATTATTAGATGATATGATAGTGTACATACAAAACCCGATGGGCTCCACCAAAAACTTACTCAACCTAATAAGCAAATTTAGCAAAATAGCTGGGTATAAAGTCGATATCCAGAAATCAAAAGCATTTTTGTATACCAATAATGAAACAACAGAAATAGAAGTGAAAAAACAAATCCCATTTACCATAGCAACAAGATAAAGTACCTAGGAATCAACTTAACTAAGGAGGTAAAAGACCTGTACTCAGAAAACTACAGAACAATGAAGAAAGAAATCAAGGAAGATAAAAATAAATAGGAGCATATACCATGTTCATGGATGGGAAGAAATAACATCATTCAAATGTCCATACAACCCAAAGCAATCTACATGTTCAATGCAATCCCAATTAAAATACCAATGCCAGACTTCACAGAAATAGAAAAAATACTTCAAAAATTTTATATGGAGCCAAAAACGCCCACAAATAGCCACAGCTATCTTGAGAAAGAAGAACAAGGTAGGAGGAATCACAATACCAGATTTCAAACAATACTACAAGGCTACTGTCATCAAAACAGCATGGTACCAGCATAAGAATAGACATATAGATCAATGGAACAGAATAGAGAGCCCAAAAATTAACCCAGGACTCCATGGTCAACTAATATTTGATGAAGGGGGAAGGAACATCCAGTGGGGTAAAAACAGTCCCTTCAACAAATGGTGTTCGGGGAACTGGTCAGCTTCATGCAAAAAGATAAAACTAGACCACCAACTTACACCATACACCAGAATAAACTCAAGCTAGATAAAGGATTTAAACATAAGCAGTGCCACCATAAAGGTCCTGGAGAAAAACACAGGCAGTAAACTTTTGGATATCCTACACAGAAATATATTTAGTGATAATTCACCAAGGGCAAAGGATATCAAAGAACAAATCAACAAATGGGACTATATCAAATTGAAAAGTTTCTGTTCAGCTAAAGAAAACATCAGGAAAAGTCAAAGGGAACCAACTGTATGGGAAAACATAATTGCCAATGATACCTCAGACAAGGGTCTGATCTCCAAAATATATGAAGAACTAATGCGACTCAACACCAGGGAGACAGACAGCCCAATTAAAAAATGGGCAAAGGACCTGAACAGACAACTCACTGAGGAAGATAGACAAAGGGCCCAGAGGCATATGAATGCTCAACATCACTAGTCATCAGAGAGATGCAAATTAAAACCACAATAAGATACCACCTCACACCTGCCAGAATGGCAATCATCAACGAATCAACAAACAGTAAATGTTGGAGAGGATGTGGGGCAAAGGGAACCCTTGTGCACTGTTGGTGGGAATGTAGGCTGGTGCAGCCACTGTGGAAAACAGTATGGGTTTTCCTTAAAAAACTAAAAATGGAACTGCCTTTTGATCCAGCAATTCCACTACTTGGACTATACCCAAAGAACCCTGAAACACCAATTCATAAGAACCTATGTATACCTATGTTCATAGCAGCACTATTTATAATAGCCAAGTGCTAGAAACAGCCTAAGTGCCCATCAGTGGATGATTGGATCAAAAAACTTTGGTACATTTACACAATGGAATTCTATATAGTAGAAAGAAAGAAGGAACTTGTACCCTTTGCAACAACATGGATGGAACTGGAGAGTATTATGCTTAGTGAAATAAGCCAGTCAGTGAAGGACAAATATCATATGATCTCACCCATTACGGGACAATAATGATAATAGCAAGCAAAACAGAACCAAATATATGAATACAGTGAATATGCCTTCAGTGGTCAGTGGAAAAGGGGTTGAGGAGAGGAGGGAGGCAGAGGCAAGGAAGGGGAGCAGCTTAGACAAGAACCTAGTATAAAGGAACCATGGACATGGACAACAGGTGGGATTGACTTTAGGGGGGATAGGTGGGTGGGCGGGGGGACAGAGGGGAGCAAAAAGGGGATGGATGTAATACAACAACAATAACATTAAAAAAAGAAAAGGAGTCTGTTGAGGTAAAGATTAGGTACATTCACATTTCAATAATAAATACCTTTATTTTTGCATTATTACCTTTTCCCAAGCATCTCTAGTTTGGGGACCTTCATAACTAGAAATGTATATTTCCACTATCTATTTGAAAGGGATCTCATCTAATTTACATTCTAATATGAGAATATATATTGCCTATGTACATAAATCATAATAGTTTAGTAGTTACTAACTTCTACCCCAGATTAGTCTTCACTCTCAGCATATTTTGTAACCTAAAGATTGACTAATTTCTCAGCATATCAATACCAGTTGGTTGATATTTAAAACATAAATTGCTAATAACATCTATATATCATATACCCACAAATAAGCATACATTTTGTAACAGTAACTAGAAAAGATAGCATGTAGTCTATGCAATATACATCATATTTTCTTATTTTTGACTTAACTATATTTGATTTTTCTAAGTTATTGCAAGTAAGTTAGTTTTCCCAACTTAGGAAATAATTCCAATCTAAAATATCTTGACCTGCAGTAATGAAGATACAACAAAAACACAAAACTATATGTTATTTAGCAAGATCTACTTATAACAAGATTACTTTAAAGCATTCATAAGTTAAAGCTGGTTCTTATCCATTCAGCTACCTTATGACTTTTGATTGGTGCATTTAATCCATTTTCATTTAAGGTTATTACTGATAGGTACTTATTCATTGTCACTTTTTCCCTTTGTACCTGTGTTCCTGTCTGTCTCTCTCTGTTTCTTCATCTTCTTAAAACAGACTCTTTAGCATCTCTTGTAATGCTGGTTTGGTGGAGATATAGTCTTTAGCCATCTTTTGTCTGGGAAACTCCTTATTCACCTTCCATTTTGAATGAGAGCCTTGCTGGTTAGAGTAGTCTTGGTTGTAGGCCTTTGTTTTTCATTGTTTGGAATATTTTTGCCATGCACTTCTGACTTACAGTGTTTCTGTGGAGTGATAACCTTATCAGAGCCCCCTTATATATTATTAGCTGTTTCTCTCTTGCTTTTAGGATTCTCTCTTTGTCTTTGAATTTTGCCATTTTAATTATGATGTGTCTTGGGGTGGACCTGTTTGGGTTCATCTTCCTTGGGACCCTCTGTGCTTCCTGCATTTGCGTGACTTTTTCTTTCCTCAATTTAGGGAAGTTTCCTGTCATTACTTTTTCAAACAGGTTTGCTATCCCTTGCTCCTCTTCCTCTCCTTCTGGTATCCCTATGATGTGGATATTATTACATTTCATGTTGTCCTACAGCTCTCTTAAAACCTCTTCATTCTTTTTCAATCTTTTATCATTCTGTTGTACTGTCTGGGAATTTTTTCTATGTTGTTCTCCAGCTTGGGGATCTGATCCTCTGCTTTCTCTAGCCTGATTTACATTCCTTTTACTATGTTCTTCAATTAAGAAATTGTTTTCTTCATTTCCTCCTGGCTCTTATTAATAGTTTCTATGTCCTTTTCAATGCTGGTGCAGCTCTCAGTAAGTTTCTTGTAGCTTCCCTGGAGTTCTTCGTAGTTCCCCTGAAGTTGTGGTTTTCTTTGAGCTTGCTGAGCTCATTGAGTTTCTCTATAATTTTTATTTTCAACTCCATGCCTGATAGTTTGCTTGCCTCTATTTCATATAGCACTCTTTCTGGAAAGTCCTCCTTTCCTTTTGATAAGAGCTTGTTTCTTTGTTTACCCATTTTAGTTGACTCTTCTTATTTGTTTCTGCTTCTTGGATTGGTCTGCTTTGACTTCCTATCTTCGTGGTGTGACCTTCTGTGGTGTAGAGGTGCACTTTCTTTACTTCCTTGATTTGCCCCTGGTGAGGTCAGCTCATATCCATCTGGGCCTAGTTAGCTCATTGAAAACTACCACAAATACACTGTCTGTTTCCTTCAGTTCTTAATCCAATTAATACATGATTAGCTATCAGTTTTAGGCTCAGCTGGATGGGGCAGATTAATTCATATGGGTGGGACTATCACTTCCCTCAAGGGAAGAGTGGTCTGCCTGTTGTATGGGGGATGGGTCAGCACTGGGACCTCTTTGGCTGTTCTCTCATTCCTTTCCTCAAAGCCACTGCCCCAAGCTCTCCTTTAGCATCTCTAGTCCACTCTGCCCTCCCTCTGCTGGAGACCAGGGTAAGTGGGTGCCAATGTATTTTCATGCATGGTCCCTTGAAGATCTCAAGCTGTCTCTTTTAAGCCTATAAACCTGGCAGCTTCTTGCTTTTCACAGCTGGGTGCTGTTTTACTACCATCTTTGTTGCAGTAGGCTGGGAACCCAGATTGGGGTTTAGAACCCACCCTTTTCAGGTGGAACCCCTGGCAGCCGAGATGTTTCATTATCCCTTCAGCTGCCACCCATGGGAGGCTAGCCAGCCCTCTCGCATCTCCCCACTTCTTACCAGCCATGTTGTGATGAAGGGGCCTCTTCCATTCTGTCTGTGGTTATAAGGCTTTTTTTTCCATTGGTGTTCTGTTGGTTATTCTGAATGATTTCTCCCCAATTAAATTGTAATTCCAGATTGGTTCTGGCAGGAGATCGGTGTAGCTCTATTTACTCCTCTGCCATCTTCGCTCTTTTCTCTTGCTTTTAGGATTCTTTTTGTCTTTAACCTTTTGCATTTTAATTATGATGTGTCTTGCTCTGGCCTCTTAGGCTTCATCTTGTTTTGGACTCTCTGCACTTTTTTGACTTGTGTATCTTTTTACTTCACCAGGTTACAGAAGTTTTCAGTCATTATTTCTTCAAATATATTCTTGATCACTTGTTTTTTCTGTTCTCCTTTTGGTAACTTTATGATGTAGATGTTGTTATGCTTTGTTTTATCCCAAAGGTCCCTTAAACTATCCTAAGGTCTAAAAAAAATTTTTTTTTTGGCCATGGCTGGTGGCACAGTGGGTAAGGCGCTGGTCTGTGAACCCAAAGGTTGCTGGTTCGATTCCCCAACCAGGGCACATAATGAGGTTGTAAACCATGTCTCCAGCCAGGTCCTTAGCTGGAGGCAGGTGAAAGGCGACCATACATTGATGTCTCCCTCCCTCTCTGCCTCTCTCCTTTTCCCTCTCTCTAAAAATAATAACTGAAATATTTAAATTAAAAAAAATGTTTTTTGTTTTTTTTTTTTTTTTGCTGCTCTGATTGGTTGTTTTTTGCTAACTTGTTTTCCAAATCGCTGATTCAGTCCTCTGCTTTACCTAACCTAGTGTTGATTCCTTCTAGTGTAGTCTTCATTTCAGATACTGTAGTCTCCATGTATGACTGGTTCTCTTTTATGTTTTCTACATCCTTTCTTGTTCCATTGAAATTCTCATTAACTTCCTTAAACAACCTTATAACCACTGTTTAGGACTCTGTATCTGGTAGATTGCTTGCTTCCATTCCATTTAATTCTTTTTCTGGAGATTTCTCCTCTTTTTTTATTTAACTTGTTTATTTGTATACTCATTTTGGCTGCCTTTCTGTATCTGTATCTGTATATCAGGTAGATTTTCTGTCTCCCAATCATGATAAGGTGGCCTAACATAGCAGGATGTTCTGTGGGACCCTGTAGCACAGTCTCCCTGGCCATTTCAGCTGAATGCTCTAGGAATACCTCCTGCATGGGTCATGAATCCTCCTGTTGTAGGCAAATCTTGAATGCTGTTGGCTCATCCATGTGTGGGGTGAACCCTCAAGCTGGCTGATTTTGAGGATTGACCCCAACCACAGTGTATGAGCTGTTGTGTGGGTGCTGATCAATGAAGCAGAATTCTCCTCAGCAGGTTCTGGTGCCTGCCATCATCTCCCCTTGGATATGCTGCTTGTGGAGCTAATTGGATTCTATTCTGGTGTTGTCTGAAATCCACGACTGGGTTTGTTGGTTCTGGGACTCTTGGGAGAGACTTTGATGCAGGTCAATGTGAGATGCTACTTGTGATTGGCCCTGGACAACCTGCTTGGAGCTGCAAAGTAATCCACAGTTTGTAATTGCCACCTTTGGTCCTAGGTGTGCATGAGAAGGGCCATACTGCACACTGAGGCCAGCTTTCACCCACACTGAGTCTGGGGTCAGGTTAGTAAAAGGTCCACAGCACCCTGAGATACACTTCTGTCTGCCTCTATCTGCTGGTTGCCTGTAGGCTCAGTCTCTGAAAGAACATCTGGTCATACGTGAGTTGCATGATGTTGGTTCTCAGTGAGTCACCAGGTAGAGGTCAGTGGTGTTGACTGGACTGATACAGATTCAAAAGTGGTATTAGTACTGTGTCTTAGGCCCCTTAGCAGAAATCCCAGGATACACCAGGGCCAGTTGCCACCTTCCAAGGGTCTGCAGACATTTGTGATGGGGTGTGATTTCAGGGAGTCATCAGGGAGAGGCCAGCACTTTATTAGGCCAAAAGAGACCAAGATTTTAGTGATGCAAAGGTAGGTGTCTGTGTTAGTTGGGCATATGAGAGCCACACAACTCAATCTGTCCTACATCCTGTCCAAATCCCCTGGAGAGCCTGATCCTGGCAGGTGGTGCAGCCAGGAATTGGGAACTTGGGGCTAATGGATCTCCTGGGGGTGGGAGCTGCACTGGTCAGGCTAATGGTAGGGTAAATAGCCCCTATCCCAGCTCCATGCAACTCAGTCTCTGATACCCAGAGCCCACCTGGACCTCTACACCCTGGCCCAGGAAGATGGCTCATCCACAGGGCATGAGCTCAGCAGAGCAAAGTGACAGAAAGTCAGGAGGGTGGGGCTATTGCATTTCCCCAAATGGACACTGTGTATGTAGAAGGGAGTGCTTGACCCAAGAAAGATAGGATGTCTGTGGGCAGCATGGGAGAGGGGCTCCGCACAGCCACCCCAACCACTCTCTCTTCAAATGTCTTCCCAGAGTCCCACTCAACTCCTCACACAACTTTAGTCTGCTCTGAGCTTTCCTCTCTCTGCCAGATCCCAAAATGAGTGGCTATGAATGAGATTTTGTGTGTTGGGCAGGGAAACATAGGCAGAATAATGAGTCCCTAAAGGGTCCATGTCCCAGTCCCCAGAACCTGTGTATAGGGACTCTGTGGGTGTGATTAAACTAAAAACTTTGAGATGGGGAGATAATATTGATTTTCTGGGTAGTCTCAATATAATCATCATGGTCCTTATGGAGAAAAGAGGGAGCCCAATTTATGCTTCCAACCTCTGGAACTGTAAAACAATAAATCAGTGTTATTTAAAGCCTCTAAGTTTATGGTAATTTGTTACAGCAGCACTAGGAAACTAATAATGTAAAGTGAGCTGGAGAAATAGCGGGGAGCTAGAGAATGAAGTTTCCTAAAAGCCCCATTAATGAGTCTGAACTTCATCCTGAGGGCAATGTGTAAGGAGTGCACTTGATTTCAGACAATTGCTCTAGCCACAGTAAGGGAAAGGGATGGGTGGTGGGACGAAGTCTCCTCCCACACCTGCTACTGTGGATTCTACCTTATAGAGCCCAGAGCAATGCCCCTGATTCTTATATAGTTAGCAAACAGTGAGTGTTATTACATCATGAGCCTTGCATCTGAAGTGGAAAACCTGACAGATGCCAAGGGTGAAAGCCTTAGCCCCAAGAGATAGTTTCTCACCTTGATTTTCCACATCCTTTAGTGGGTCCACCCCTGGAGACAGGATAAAAAATATGGGAGTGGCTGGTCCTGATTCTTCAAAAGAGGCTGCAAAGTCTAATGCTCTTCCCATCGTGTATTTGCTTCCTAGTGTCTCCTCAACAAAATCTCTTTCAGAAGAAAAAAAAAGATATTTACATGTTTATCAGTCACAACATAATAACACTTGAGAAACAGATCTATGGAAACAGATGTGCTCAAGGTCATGAGCTTGGTAGTTACAGAGCTAGGACCAACTCCACGAACCACTTAATTTTATGTTGTTGTATTACATTCATTGATCCTCTACCTATATTTTAAGGCCCTCCAGTCCTTTGTTCGCTCATGTTCTACCATTATCTCTGTTTCCTTTCATCTTACCCCATTTCCCAATATTCCTTTCCAAACTATTCCATTTTATACTAAATAAAACCTTGAAGCTGCAGCCACTTTCTAAACATTTGGCTCATGTCCTGGTCTTAACTTTCCCCCAAAGACACTATATTTCTTGTAGCTTTTTGGCTGGGCTCAGTCTCTTACATCTGATGTATCTCAGGATTGGGAGGTGGGATCATGATACTGCTCACTAATGACCATTATTTATAAACCATTACTTCTCTACTTGTGTGGCTCCACTGTGGCTCATTTCCCAAACTCTGCCTTCACCACACCTGCTTATCCTGTGGTCACTGTATGCATTCACAGAACATATGGACTTGCACCAGCCAGAATGACATCAACGTCCCTGTGGACAACTCTCCAGATTTTTAACAATCTTCATTTCTCCCCAACTCCAGCCAGCCAAGTCAACATCCACACCCTCATCCTCCTTACTACTTGCAAACCTTTTCTATGTCTGAAACAACAGATGGAAACATCCAGCTCTCTGGCCAAATTTTTATCCTTGCAGTTCTTTGTAGCAATTTACCTGCCTTCATTTATTCTTCGTCCTTGTTAGTGCCACTACAAATGCTATATCTGGGCTTCCCTTGGGTTGTTTTCTTTTTTTTTTTTTTTTAATCATTGTCATATTCCCTTTATTCTTTCCTATTCAGTATAGAGTCCATGACCTATAACTCTTTTCATTTAAAGCAACTTTCTTTAGGTATAATTGGCATACCAGAATATTCACCCATTTTAAGTATACTATTCAATAATTTTAAAAAATGGACCTACATTTTATTTATTATTTAAAAAATGTTTTATTCATTATTTTTAAGAGAGAAGGGTGGGCAGGGAGGAAGAAAGGGAGAGAAACATCAATGCATGGTTGTCTTTCACCTGCCTCCAGCTACGAACCTGGCAGGAAACCTGGCTTGCAACCTGGTTATATGCCCTGACTGGGAATCAAACAATTGACCTTTGGGTTTACAGGTAATAATTTTTAATAAATTCACTAAGTTATACAATATGCACTATAAACCAGTTTTTCAACATTTCATCCCACCAATAAAGTTTTTATGCCTATTTAAATAATTGCTATTCCTACCCTTCAGCACCCAGCAATTACTAATCTGCTCTCTGTCTTTACAGATTGCATGGCCTGTGACTTCTAACACTCTCTTCCCAAAACCTCATCCCTCCTACCTACCTCTCATTCCAACACACCATTTGGAATGGCTGATGCTCTGGATCAACTTAACATGGAACCTGCACCAGGACTGTTGTATGCAAAATCATCTAATGGTGAAGATAAGAGCCACACACTAAGGATCTTAACTAGATGGGCCTTCAGTGCTGTTTGAAATTCATTGAGTTTCTCTGGTTGGCCTTCTCTCACTTTTTCCACAGATCCTATTTTATATCTTCTACACTCTCCTCTAATCTCCAACCCAGCTACCTCCCCTTTCACACAAACTCAATTGAGGATCTTGCTTCCTGCTTCTCAGAGAAAGAAGTCATTAGATAAAATCCTTCTCAACCTTCTACCATTCCCTGTACCAGCTTTATAGCCACCACCCAACTCTCTCTTTCTCCCTCCCTCCCTCCCTTTCTCTCTCTCTCTCCCCACCCCCTTTGTGATGAAAGAGATGTTCTTCCTGTTAAGAATGACCCTTTTATCTGCACTCTGGATCCTGTCATCTCCTGCCACATTTGAGGCGGCCAGCATCCTTCTCAGTGCTGGTATTGATGAGTACCTCTTTCTACACTGTCCACCCACATATTAGGAGAATACATAGCAAATGCAGGCCTCAGGAGACTTTGGATGTTGGTACAAAGGTTCCTATTACTATAAACACCTAGCTTTTGTGCTCAGCCCTGCTAGTTTGGCCATACTGAGACCATGTCTGTCCTGGGCGTGCCTGCCCCTTTCCCCTACCGCATGGCGTAGGTCATCCGGTCGGGTCTCATGGCTCTCATCATGCAAAGGCGCTGCAGAGCAGTCTTGTTCTTCCACTCCTGTGGGAACTTCTCCTTCTCAGGACACTCTGATTCCACAAACTTTTTCCAGCTCTTGGCAGAGCCCTCAATGTCCCGATCCAGATTATAGAATTCTTCCATGGATGAAAGTGCCTAGGGAATTTCAGAGAATCTTGCTCTGAAATGCAGTTTCTTAGGTCTATAATTTGCACTGTGTTGGGGGTTAAGGGGCAAGATGCTATTATAGACATAATTCTGCCTCATTTATACTCTTTTCTGGATTCTTGAATCTTCTTCCAGGGAAACTCAAGGAAGAGGAAAGATTTTGATCAGTTCACCTTTAGCACGCTGCCCTGATAACATGTGAGGTTTAGCAAATGAAGCTTTTGGAATATTAGCAGCAGCAGAGACTGAGCTGCACCTGCCTGCAGGGTGTCACATGGAAAAGGGGACAGGAAGGGATGTCATGATTTTTCTGGTCATGGATCCTGGACACCTTTGCTGCCTGGCTCCTCCCTTTCATTCCTCTCTGCCAGCAACTCCTGTCAATTCTTCTCTTAAAATGGCTCTAGAATCATTGACTGTGTGTTAATGTCAACTCTGAAACATCTACATCCAACTTCACAACTTGTCAACAAATCTCTTTCTTTAGTGCTTCCCTCTAATCCACCCAGTTAATGGGGAACCCACTGCCCTCCTGCTCTGTCCAAGCTTCCATCCTGGAACCATGTCAGACTCACCCCCACATCCATTCCTGGTGTAGTGCTTTCATCTTATCAGAGGTCCTGCTCTTCTCTCATTTCTGTGCTGGTCATGACTGGTAATATTTCTTAAGGTTCTGTGAATTGTTGATGTATAGTTCAAAGTCAGCAGCCTCCCTCCAGTGTATCCTCTCTAACCTGGAACACATAGTCCCTCTATCCTTCTTTTGTGACCACAGAGGTGTTATCTTTTATAACGAGATTGACTTAATTTTGGAGATTTGACTGCTGGTAGCTTTTCAGCCTTATCCCTTTCTCTTCCTCTTTGGCTCCACATCTGGGCAAGCTGATAAATAGGCCTGGGCACACACTCTGGTGCTGGATAAAAGGTGCTCCCTGCGAGTTCTGGCCTGTGCTCAGGAGTCTCACCATGCCCACACATACTTTATAAGAATCCCAAGGCAGTCTCCTTTCCTGGCTCTATCAAGCCATTTATGGACTGCTTGGGGGCATATGAGTATGTTTTCCATACCTTCTCATGTATGGGTGTGGCCAACATCTATCTACATTGGAACCACATTTTGGGGTGGATCCGACCTGTTTTCTCAGAGCAGCCACATAAACACCATTCACTCACTTAGACATCAAGTTACCTGCAGACCTTTTGCAGTCACTTAATTCTACTTGTACCTTTGGTCCCTCCAGTAAGTTAAAAAGTAGACTTGTCCAAACCACCTACCGCAATGCCATGAGTGCATACATTGTTTGTTTGTTTGTTTTTTAAATTTTATTGTTGTTGTATTACATCCATCCCCTTTTCATACATTCTTATTACTTGAATTCATTCATTTGATATTTATTGAATGCCTACCACATGCCAGGTACTTGGGAATACAAAGGTGCATAAAAAGACACATGCCTTCCAAAGGAGCTTGCAATCCTCAGCTCAAGAGGAAGAGGAGATGGGGGGTGGGGGGCTTAGGAGGTATATGAAATTCTGTTGGGTAAAAAGAGAGGCAGAGAGAAGGGAAGGGCATTGTACAGGGGAGGGTGAACTAGAGTGAAATTCCGGAGAAGGAAGATTGTGGGGTGCAACAGCAAAATGTGTGACTGTGAGTCTAATAGGTGATAAGGAGAGAGTAAAGCTGGAGAGGGACAGATGTACTTGGCCTGGGTTTGCCTAGCTCTTTGCCTGTGTGGGTGAACCTTTGTCCTGTATTTTGTGCCCTTTCCCATGAGCTCTGGGCTTCTCAACTTCACCCTAACCTCTCAGAGCAGGGAATACATCTTCACATGTGCTGAGAAGTGGTGTGGAGTTGTGTGTGGGATGGGGGAGGAGGTGCCAGAAAACAAGAGTTCAGGTCCCAGGGACACCTCTTATGAACCTTTTATCACATGGACCTAATTTTAAACTTTTGTGGGCTTTGATTTTCTCATTTGGAAAATGAGGCCAAATAATTGTTTGCATAACTCACACTCTAATGTAGGTACAAGTGCTTTGAAAGCGCTAAAGCCCATCCTTGTGCTTTCTTGGGGTTTCTATAGTTATTGAATTGTGATCACTGGCTTACTTGTCTGTTTCTCCCACAAGATGGGGAGTTCCCTGTGGGCAAGAACTTTCTTAGTTATCTTTGTGTGCCTTGGGCCTTGCAGGCTGCCTAGACCTTAGGAAGTGCTCAGCGAATATAGTTTGACATCTGGGCAGCCGGCAGGAAGGCTCTTGACAGGCTGAGAAAAGCTGCAGCTGCTATAATTATGTCTCTCTGCGGAGAAACTGACTTTTATCTTCTCTCAGGCAGTACTTCAGCACTCTACCCAGCTTGCACCGTCATTACTCCTTCTTTGGTCCCATCAACCCTCTGGCGTCACCATAATGCTGAGCGAATTACATGCCTTCATTGCTTCCAGCTGCTGTGGCTGGGGTGGAAACACACTTGCATGCAGCTCTGGATGGAGCACAATTGCAACATTTAATCTTCTAAATGAGGGAAAGGCATTTCTAATAAGTTAAATGGAAATGACTAATTAACCTAATTACATTGGACTGTGTAGCAAAATACCACTGTGCTAAACTGGCATCCAGAGTGGTAGCAAGGGGCCTTTGCAAAGGCTAACAAAGGCATGTATCACAGATGAGATTTTCTAATGAAGAGCAGAACATGCCCAGTATCTTAAAGTTCAGCATTGATGAAACTTAAATTCTTACAAAGGATACTGATAAAAGCAATATTTCATCATCAAGATTTCATTCATGACCTGACTACTGGTTCTGCTGGGGAACAAGGCAATCCATCTTCCTCATCAGATAGAACAGTTCAAAAATTTTGTTTTATCATGTCCTGTTCAATTATTTTGTTTCTTAGGCTGAAATCCAACTGAACACTTAAAAGGAGCATGTATCAAAGGCTTCAATGATGCGCACACATATTGCATTGTGTTTTCACCTGCTCACATCCTGTACTGTGCTTGAGTTTGATGGGGCTGGACTTGGCTGATCCACAAAACAAATTCAGAGAGAGAGAGAGATAAAACTTCACTCATTTGCAAAAGCCTTTGAACAGCCAGATGAGCTTAGCCTACAAAACCAAACAAAAAAAGCAACTGGAAGAAAAGCAAACCAAACAACCCGTTTTGTGAAAAGAGGAATGGAACTAAATTGCACAGTAGCTTTAGAGCTGTATAGAGGGTTTTTGAATCATTTATCCATTGTGACTTCTGCTGCAGAGGGCTTTGTGGAATAATAGAGTGAAAGGCAACTGGATTGTGCCCAATTGGGCAGTTCACAATCTCTCAAAGATTTTCCTTCTATGAACAAATTCTATAAGGCACAACACATGTAAACTACAGCACATATGCACCTTAGAGATGGGTAATTAGTAGTGGTCACTGTGATGGAATGAATTGTGTCCCCCAGAAAACAGAGGTTGAAGAACTGAGCTCCCAAATTTGTAAATGTGACCTTGTTTTAAAATAGAGTCTTTACAACTGTAACCAAGTTTGGATGAGGTCAGTAGGATGGGCCATAATCTAATCTGACATATTCTTACAAGAGGAGAAGAGACACAAAGACAACAGAGGATGAAGGCAGAGAGAGAAGTGATGTTGCCACAAACCAAAGCACGCCTGGGGTTACCAGAAGCTGGAAGCAGCATGGAAGAACCCTCCCCTTAAGGCCTTACAGAGAGATCATGGTTTGCCAAAACCTTGATTTCAGACCTCTAACATCCAGAAGTGTGAGGTGATAACTTAGCTTGTGGTTCTTTGCTATGGCAGACGTGGGAAACAAATGTAATAACATAACCATAACCAGCTTCTATTTACTAAATATTTATATGTCTGATATATAAATATGTCAGGTAGGTAGTAGAATGTAAGGTAGGTAGTAGAATGACCTTTTTGAAGATTAGGAAAAAAAAGTCTCGGAGGAATAAGAAACATGTCAGAGGCCATACACACCTGAACTTGAACTTGAACCGAGGAATGTCTGTCTGACTCCAGACCCTGTGTTAACTAGTTTAGCCCCATCACTGCTCCAGTTCTGCTGAGATACTAATTCAGAAATGCTTTCCAAAATTTATTTTCCACAAGGGCATCTGACTATGTCTTTATTCTCAAGCTCTGGAGTAGTGCTGTCCCCCGAAGTAGCCGCCGGCCATATGTGAGTATAGAGCAAATAAAATGTGGCCAGTGTGATTGAAGAAATAAATTTTTAATTGTATTTCATTTTAATTATTAAAAAATTTAAGTTTAAGAAAGTATAATAACAGGAAATCCCTGGCAAGAAAGGTAAATAAATAAATATTAAAATTAAGTTTAGAAGTTGGAACTTGCTTTAATAATTGCAAAACTTTCAAGTGTGTTTGGAACATCTTGGGTATATGAATCAACTCTTTTAACTCTAAAATGTTATGAAATATAAAAATTCAAATCAAGTATTTCTGATGAAGATTTAGCATCTCATTGAAAAGTGCTGTATGTGCAAAAAATACATACCTGAATTCAGACTTAGTATAAAAATATAAACTATTTCATTAGCAATACTTATAATAATTACATATTAATATGATAATATTTGTGCTTTTTAGGTTGAAGAAAATACATTATTAAAATTGATTTCATTTATTTTTGTACATTAAAAAATTTTTTTTTAAAGAGTGAGAGAAACATGAAACATGGATTTGTTGTTGCGTCCAAATACACATCCATTGGTTGACTCTGGTATGTGCCCTGACCTGGAATTGAACCCACAACCTGGGTGCAACAGGATGAAGCTCCAACCAACTGAGCTACCTGGCCAGGGCCTCATTGATTTCTTATTACATTTTTAATATATGGCTACTAGAATATTTAGAATTACGTATATGACATACATTACATATTTCATGATTACATGAACCTTCACATGCAATAAAACTAAACACACACACATACACACACACACACACACAAAGTGAGTGCATAACAAACCGGTGAAATCCAAATAAGATGAGTGTATCAATATCAACTTCCTGGATGTGACATCGTAGTACAGAAATGCAAGATGTTACTACTGGGGGAAATGAAGTTCAGAAACATCTGTATTATTTCTTATAATTGGCATGTGACTCTACATTATCTTCAACATGTAGTAAAATATATAAAGAGAAAGAGAGCCAATGATAGGACTTCAGACTCACACTACTTTTTGCTATGAAACAGGTATAAAATGCAACAAACATGGAGGATCTTATCTGGGTTCATCTCGTGCAGAGGCCAGTTCTCACACAGCACCAGCGCTGGCCTTGGCTGCTCTGTTGGGCCAGGGGTAGCGGAATGCGGAGGTGGGGGTGGGCATGGGCTGAACAGCTACCCCCTCGGAGAGTAGGCTTCGGCCAGCTGGAGGCCATTCACTCAGTCAAGCTTTATTGCTCCTCATTGTGTTGGGCTTGTGAACATAGGCATGATTCCTACTGACCTTTCCAGTGTTCTAAGAATCCCAACTATACCAAGCTGAATAATATGAGATGAGGGAAAATGGGTTTTGCCATCAGACAGACTGGAATTTGACTCCGGGATTTGCTGCTTATGAGATGTGGGATCTAACTTTCCTCATATATTAGATGGGTGAACATGAGACTAAAATAAGGTATTGCATTTCTAAGTTGCCCAGTAATGGTGAGATGTGATTGACCACAGGTAACCCTCTGGCTGGGATGCATCCCCCACTTTGAGACTGCATCCCAGAGGATTCAGGGGAAGATGCCTGTATAGAGTCGGACACCTGTCTGTTTTGTGGAAGACCTGTTGCAGTGTCTCCTGCAGCAGGAGGGCCTCACAGAGGGGCCCACAGTGCAGCCTTAGGCACAGGCAGGAGATGGGCAGCCAGCTGGTCAGAGCAGCTGCAGGATCTCACTGTTCCCTCACATGCTGGAGATGGAGCCAGCCCACTAGCCAGCACTAGTTTCTTCTAGGTCAGAGCTCTGCACAACCTTCCCAGTGGGCCAGGGAAGTGAGCTCCACTGTGGGGCTCAGCTGTGCTCAGACAGCTCTATGATAAATCCCAAAGAGAGCCCTGCAAACTTCCCAGGGACAAGTGTCAGAGACAAACTCCAGAAGACAAGAACTTGACATTTCTAGAGACCGGTGGTTCTGACCTTGATGGCCGCCCAGGCCTGATGGGAGAGGAACTCCACTGGACTGGGAACACCTATCTGCACTGGCGCTCTGAGCAGGAAGTCCAGCTCTGCGTTGCCCACCTCTTGGGTCATGAGAAGAACCTGCAGCGAGAGAGAGGACACTGCACTTCCTCAGCCAATTGTCACTCAGTGTGGCTGGTGCTACTTCTAGCACTAGAACTTGTCCATCAATTTGGATTGGTAAAAGAAGCTGGAGTGAAGAAAGTGTGTATTTGTGCAAATTGCTTCTCTGTGCATCTGCTTTCACCTTAAATATCAGCGTGACAGGAGTACACGTAGCTAATGTCTATATAAGCAGTTAAGCAGTCTATCTAGCAATCATAAATGCCATGGATTACATCGTTGCCATCTATTGAGAAGATAGCATGTGAAAATGACATAATTTGAGCAGAGTGTCAAAGTAACATATGAATATATGCAACACAGAAATGCATATATGAATTAACAATGCTAAAGTGTTTCTAGAATAAAGAATTGGCCAGTGAGCAGGTGAAGGAGAATTAATTTGACTAAACCTTCTGTAATGGTTTTGAACTGGGTTTTAGACAAGCTAAGGGATGGGATTATTTACCCAAGGGAGGGAAGGCTTTGCAGGGAGGTGGTGGTGGAAAGTGCAGAGACTTGGAGATAACTAGTCAGGTGTGTGCAGGGCAGGATAAAGCATTCTCTTGTTTGAGCTGATTCATGCTAAGAGGTGCTTGGGAAGTTGTTCTCCCTTCTTCAAATGGTGTTCTCTGCTGAGGAGTTACAGATGGAAATGTTCACTGAGGAAAAATAATCTGGTCAGTTTGAGAAAAAGTCTCTAAGGAAATAATAGGCTAGAAATGATAGATAAGGTGCAGAAGCCCTTGTAAAATGAGGCTGAAATATTCATGAGGGGAGGAGAGTAAAACCTGGGATGAAGTTCCTTGGGGTCCAACGGAACAAGCAGCATGAGGGATGAGTCTCTGCTGGGGCTCCAGTTCCTTTTGTGAGGGCCAAGCAGCCACCTCTGCTGGAGTGGGGGATGCAAGGAGTGAGGGACAAGCCACGCTAAACCCCACATGAATCAGCCTTTGAAACACGCAGAATCAGCACAGAAGTGACCCTGGAATATTTGACTTTGAGAACTGGGAGAGGCCTCAGGTCATTTGGTCTGTCTGTGCTCCTAATTTATGTATTGAAAAAATTCCAATGGTAAATGGTAACAAGGAAATAAAATTTTCATGGTTTTTTGATGTTGAAAAGAAATAGAAGACAAAGCTTCTAATTAACATGGGCAGTCCCTAGCACCCCCAAACCCTTGAGAATCATAGTTTTAAAAGACATTTTTAAGGTCAAAGTTGCTGTAACTACAGAAAGACATTTGCAATTTCTTATTCTAGGGGGATGTTGGAACATTAAACTTGCAACCCTAAAACTAAATAATTAATGAGGGATTTTCTAAGAAAGTTCTTCCTGCATCTCAGAAAGTATCTAGTTATTAGTATGACCAACCAGTTTCATCTAGATGCCAGTGTGAGTTGATTGGTAGTGGCTGCTGGAGGGTTACTCATATGTTGAGGAGGATCTTAGATAATCCAGGGTTCGTAAGAAAACTAATGATCAGGCAGTTCTGCCATGAGAGGGATAATAATGGGAAGTATGCATGTACCTAATAGGACCTTCTTGTCTGACCTCTCTGCTTAGAGCTCAATAGGCTTCACATGCTATAGGAAATGATGTTAAAAGTAGCTTTAACATTTGGGTTTTTTCATAGTTGCTAACTGGACACTATAAAATTACTTGTTTTCTGGAAACTTCTTCAATGCACTTTTACCTGGAAGGTGAGCTGGGCAAGGTAAGTCAGCTTGTCACACTCGAAGAGCCCCCGGGTGGTGTATTGGTACACGGAGAAGGTAATGCTGTCTATTAGACTGGCCACTCGCTCCTTGAGACTCTCCTCTGGGGCAGCCTTCTGCACAGCCTTCTGGAAGACAATGCTGAAGGCCTGGGGATTGGGAGGGGGATAGGACATGGGTAATTCACACAGCTGTCTTTGTTTACAGCAAATAGTCTTACCTATGAAGAACATTATAATTTCTGAGTCACAGAAATGTTTGTTCGGCATATCCTGCCAAGAAGGGACAACGGCAGCAACAAAACTTTTGCCTTTGCTGTTTTCTTAGTTTGTTCCTAAGGATTATTACATTGTCATAAAGCAGCAAAGCTATGAGGCATGCAGAGATGATCCTACATTTTGATCAGTGAAAATTAAGTCTCCAGTGAACAAAATAATTAAATCCAGTAAGTTTTATTGCATAACCACCTGAATAAAAAGTAAACAGTCAGCAATAACTAGCTGTGACTGTTATTCTACCTGCTAGATTATAAAATTCTTGATGGTAGAATCAATGTTTTGTACAAATTTATTGTCTAAAAGAGACCCTTGTACATGACAAATGCTCAGAATATTTTTAATTAGTTATTTTCCATCAGTAATGATCAGAATCTTAGGTGTTCTTTTCTTTCTGTTCATTCTTCAGTCACTTGAAGTGTCCTGTTTCCTTGTGGGCCCTGTCAAGCTGGGAGTGCAGGCTGCTTTGGGTGCATCCCCTCAACTAGCCATTATAGGAGAACTATGAAATAAAACTCATATAAGTCAATTTTCCATTGTTTTAAATTTAGATATGGACTTTTTATAAAAACACATTTATGAAGGCTGCACTTTGAATGTTATATGATTAGAATGAATCATTAAAAATAATCAATATATAATTGGGTCTTTTCCATTTTTGATTATGCAGACTTCTTTTCTCTATTTTCATTTTGTTGCTTTAAGAAGAAAAACTCTTGGGGCTTTCTAACAACCAGGCATTTGAAGCTCAGTGGAAAACATATAGGATGTGTGCCTTAGTATATCCTCATTTGCAAAATGGGGGCAAATATGAATTCCTCTGTTTAGTCCATAGCTCCACAGAGTTTCTTGTTAATGAGGCCCTTGCAGATTTTCTTTATTCAGTTTTGATGAGCCAAGCAAAATCTTCTGACTACCTTCACCCCAATCCATTATGATGTTCACCCTCATTTGATAGGCTTTCAATTGGAGTAATAGCTTGTTGGAAGCTAATAACATTATCCAGCACCACACAGAGCAGGTTAGGAAGCCAGAGATTAAGATTTCTATGCAATCTCCTTTTAAAATCTTTGTAACCAACAGCAGTATTGGAGGTCCTCTGAGGACCTCAGGGAACCATCAACAGGCCCCTGGGCCTCCAGCGCTCTGTGTTCTGCTTGCTTCTACCTATCTGATTCTTCCCTTTCCAACCCCTTTGAGAAATATTATTCCTTTAGTTGTGCCCCACCCCTCAATCCCTGGTACACACAACAGAGGGAGCGGCATCTTCCATCCATCCATCTGCAGGAAACCCTGGAAAGGTGCCTTCTCACTGGGGACACCCTGGCACCCTGCAGGTGTGTCCCATTGACCCTATTCTAGTGTTTGGCTGAGTTTTCAAGAAAAATTACTTTATAATTAACCTCTATCTTAACCATGTCATGAACTTCCAAGTTCACACTAAATATGACTTTAGAAGACTTGTTCAATATCTATAAATAAATACACACATTTTAATATACTTCTCAAAACACTTTGGACAATTGTGATGCGAGGCTGCAGCTACATTGGCCTACCTGTGGTTCTCATACTTTGAGGATTGTTCTTCCTTCTCTGCCAGGAACAAAAACTGCAAAATCCAACCTCAGACAAATGCCAACATTACTTCTGCTTTAAATCACAGAAGCCTTCTGAGTGATTGTTGCAGTGGTTTTTGAAGGTATTTGCTTTAGCTCCTTATCATTAAGCAATTAAACCTGATTTCAATAATCAAGCTGGTCAATGAACAGCTTTTGCAATTTTTTTTTTTTTTTTAATTTTATTGTTGTTGTATTACATCCATCCCCCTTTTGATCCCCTCTGTCCCCCTCCCCACCCACCCATTCCCCCCAAAGTGAATTCCACCTGTTGTCCATGTCCATGGTTCCTTTATACTAGGTTCTTGTCTAAGTTGCTCCCCTTCTTTGCCTCTGCCTCCCTCCTCCCCCCAATCCCGTTCCCCCTGACCACTGAAGGCTTATTCCTTGTATTCATATACTTGGTTCTGTTTTGCTTGCTGTTATCTTTGCTCATTATTGTCCCGTAATGGGTGAGATCATATGATATTTGTCCTCCACCGACTGGCTTATTTCACTAAGTATAATACTCTCCAGTTCCATCCATGTTATTGCAAAGGGTACAAGTTCCTTCTTTCTTTCTGCTATATAGAATTCCATTGTGTAAATGTACCAAAGTTTTTTGATCCAATCATCCACTGATGGGCACTTAGGCTGTTTCCAGCACTTGGCTATTGTAAATAGTACTGCTATGAACATAGGTGTGCATAGGTTCTTATGAATTGGTGTTTCAGGATTCTTTGGGTATAG
>PVIW01014563.1:0-22902 GCA_004026585.1 Noctilio leporinus
GCTCCCCTTCCTTGCCTCTTCCTCCCCCTTCCCCCCAACCCCCTTCCCCCTGACCACTGAAGGCCTATTCACTGTATTCATATATTTGGTTCTGTTTTGCTTGTTGTTAGTTTTGTTCATCATTGTCCTGTAATGGAAGAACCTATGTACACCTATGTTCATAGCAGCACTATTTACAATAGCTAAGTGCTGGAAACAGCCTAAGTGCCCATCAGTGGATGATTGGATCAAAAAACTTTGGTACATTTACACAGTGGAATACTACACAGCAGAAAGAAAGAAGGAACTCCTACCCTTTGCAACAACATGGATGGAACTGGAGAGTATTATGCTTAGTGAAATAAGCCAGTCAGTGAAGGACAAACAGCTTCCTTTTTAGTTTATGTTACTCAGTGTGTATTTATGGAGTCTTTATGAAAAGTTTTTGTAGCAACATTGACTTTGAAAGTGACCTGTGATTATTTGAGTAAATTATGTGAGCTATTAGGCTAGGTAGGACTAATGGGGCATTCTCTAAGTCATCTCCTGTCTCATTCAGATCCTAGAATGGAGGGACTCTGTACCACAGTTGGTGTGAGATACACACAATTACTTGTCCTTATCACTCTCTTATCTTTCTTTGCCTCTTTCCCTTTTTTTTCCTTTGGTGAGAATCAATAAACCAGGGTTACTTACATATTGTTATAGCATGTATTATTCCCTATTCCATTTGTTTCTGACTTTTTAGCAATTCTTTCTGACCTTCCAGTTACTAGCAGACACATAAGTACTTGCCATATGACATATGATTACACAAGCATGTTCATGGAATCTTTATAAAGATGTACTGATGTCTGTTTAATAACCAGCCTCACTGCAGGGGAGGAAACCAGGTGGAGGAGAGTAGGAGGCAGACCTGGAGTCAAAGGCAGGACAGCAATGGTACTTGACCTCACATGTTCTCTGTTCCAGGACCCACTCTCCTAGATATTGTCAAGCCAGGCACTCCACACCAATTGTCCGAAGGGCCTGGACACTGATGTGGGTGCTTCCTAGTCTTTCCATGTTGGACCTTGTGAACCATTGGACTGCTGAGACTTCTGGGACAGATTCATGATTTCAGTGGGCACAGAGTTGGAGGCCACATTGCCTTCTGACTACTGTTCATGCTGTTCCTACTACTGAGAAGATTTAGGAATGGAAGAGTGAGTGGATACTTTTCTTTCCTCTGTTTTGTTCCCTTTGTGACTTGACCAGAGCCATGTTAATATAAGAGACCCTGATGTATATGGTCTCCAGGTTTGCTTAAAAAAGGGCCAACCACCTAGAATACAATGTGCAAGAGAAATACTGTTGGGAAATCCATTTTCTGCCACTTGCAATGATGGCAGATATGATCAGATGCAAAATCAACATGATTTGGCTTTATGCCATTGATGATCATGCAGGATTCTATACCTATATAGGTAGGTGTCATGGCCACAATGTTTGCAAGATGCACAGATAGCTTCTACCTTAAAAGTCAACGAAGACCTTCTAAAAACATCATAACCCTCACAAATGCATCTACTAGGGACAGACAAATATATATCTAGCAAATAAAATAATTTTTCATGGTCATAAAGATGGAAGTGTTGAAATGCCTCATTCAGCCATGGTACTCTAAGCCTTGGCTGCCCCTGTATTAAGAGCAGAGCAGAGCAGAGCAGAGCAGAGCACTGTCCACAACACATTAGCAACTATGACCACCTTTTTCCAGGATGAAGGTGAAATGAGGTGTGCTGAAATAACACAAAGATAGCTTGAGCAGAGTTAAAAATCATCAAAGCAAAGAGGGACACAGAAAAACAGAAGTGGCTGAAGGAAGGCTCTCTCTTCTCCACCTCTCCTTGGAAGCTACACCTTTCTGGAGCTGCCAATATTACACATCTCTGGGTACTGCACCATTTTGTGCATCTGCTGAAGGTTCCTGGGACCCCTTCCATCGTCATCTGAGATGCAGAGAAATACTCTTGACTTTGATACTGTAAAGTACATTTAAAAAAAAAGTTTTAAGAAATAATGAGAAGTAGAGCCATTGTATCTGGAAGTCAATGTTCTCCCCAAATCGAATCTATTGAAAAACAGTCATCCCCCTCTGAGCAGGAGTATTGCAACCAGAAATAGGAGCACCTCAATCCTGTTGGCACAACATGGGGACATGGACATGCTGACACACTCCCATGACTTTTGCTGGGAAACACACCATCCCCACTCTCCCTACAGCCCACACCTCTGCAGAAGGACTGGGTCACTGCCACTTTATGTAACTTGGTTATCAGCCATTTGCCAAGTATTTTTACATAACTGCTGCAAGTACTTAATGTGTGGAAGTCAAGTCTTCAACCACCAATTGTCAGCAAGGAGTCGTGAGGGCAGGATTCATCACATTGCAAATTCTTGTCTCTGTTAATAGAAGCACCACATTGCTGCTTTTGAGTAAACAAGAACAAACTCATTCCTGCAGGAGGAAGAGGCAGAGCCTCTTAAAGACAGCTCTTCACAAATAGTTTTACTTAAACCCTGAACCTCCCTCAACTCTGCTTTTGCAGACAGCAGTGGAAGGGTGGTGGAAAGCATGCTGTTGTCATCACAGGGTCACACCGCCCAGAGGGTAGAGCATTGTGCTGATGGCACCCGTGAGTTTTCATGGACCCATCACTACAGTGGAAACACATGACTCTGGGCTTCCAAAGGCTGTTTTTTACTGATTTTAAAAGAAGCTGTGATGTGTGCCTCCATTAAGCCATTTTAAAAGCCATGGGATTAGAGGAACATATGCTCATGGGACTTTGGTGACAACCTTTCATGCAGCTGCAAGACAGCAGGAGGTGAGAGGCAGCAAGCACTCCAATCAATGGTACTCAATGTTTCCCAAGTTTTAAATTCCTTCCTGAAATTGCTTTGGCTTTGCAATTTGTTCTTTCACAGACAAAAATACCCATGTTTCCTTTTCATCACTATGCTGGCATTTTGTTCTTTGCTTATTTTCTTGCATGTTATGGGCTCAGTGAAAACCACTTCATCTGGAAACAGAATGGTTAACTGACTTCAAGTATGTGTTATTAATCACAACTGCTACTAGTAGGAAAAAATTAAGTGAAAGCATGTTAAGTGTCACTGGCTGCATGGAAGTTTTCTCTTTTCTTTTCACACAGTTCTATGAATGAAATAGATACAAAGGATTTCCTTGGATACAAATAAGCAACATGTGATGCACAGGGATAGTTTACCTACCATTCTACAGGATCATCTGGCTAGTGGTGGGTCCACGTTGATGCCACATTGTCCTGGAGGGGTGACAATGAATGGCCAAAAGCAAGATGGCATCACCCAGAGTGGATACATACAATCACTTAAAATCTTGCAAATGTGAAGTGACAACTGCCATGGGGGAAAAATACATGATCATACAATAGCATCACACTGTGACCATGGTGGGTTTTGTTGGATCTTTCTGAAGACATGGACATTGGGATGATGAAAGAGAGTGTATTCACTAGATACTTTTGGAAAACAAGAAAAATCTAGAAAAAGTAAAGAAAAGATGTGTTGTGGGAGACTAAGAATAGTTAATTCTCCAAGGTACTCAATGTATCTGGATGGTTAGCTATATTTCACAGCTATTGATTCTAAGTTACCCATTTACCTTCTTAATCAGCAATTCTAAAATTAGGATGGTGCCTTACATTGTGAAATATGGAAAACATATAATTACTAATAGTGTCACAGATATTCATTACTACAGAGTTGAGGACTTGGGGAGATGACGTTGAGATTCTTTGGTCAGAAAATAATTTTTAGATGCATTTGAGATGGATTTAGAAGAATGGGGATTTCAATACAAAATATGCCAAATGTCTTTGAAACGTCCTCTATCATGCTAGCAAACAATGTTATTGGCACAGTAAAAGGCTTTAATTTTTTAAGTGTTTATTAATGAATCAATTAATTTACAATATGGAAAGGTAAAGACACTCAGGGCTGTGGTAGAAAAACAAAATGAAATACAGTGAGCCTTGAAAAGCTGCATCTGACATTTCAGTTCACATTAGTATTGCCCCCTGCACCACAGCAGCTCAAATGTTTACACTGATTCTTTTATGTTTTTGATGCATGCTCACTAACTCTTGACTTTGTCAGCTTCTTCATATCAATGAAGTTATTTAGTTGTTCTAGAAAAATGTTTCCCTGCAAAATGGTGCTCTCTAAGGTCCCTGATATCTCAAAATGCTATTTTGCTCCCTGGTCAGGTTGATAAACTGAGACAATAATATCAGCAGAATTAAAATACTCTTTGCTCAAGCTAACACTTTTATTATTAAAATTTTTTTTTTCATTGATAAGAGAGAGAGAGAGAAAGGTTGATTTGTTTTTCTACTCATTTACACATCCATTGGTTGATTCTTGTATGATATGCCCTTATTGGGGATCAAATCCGAAAATTTGGCATATTGGGGAGGATATTCCAACCAACTAAGCTACTTGTTCAGGGCCTAGAGATTTATTCTTTTTAACACAAATTTAACATCTAGGAAAGAAAGGAAAGTTTGTAAAATTAGGACATTCTCATACTTGGTGGTCAGGTCTTCTATAATAGAAGCAGATTCTTGTATTTATTTATTTATTTGTTTAATTATTTATTCTTTTTATGCAAAGTATTTTCTGAGAGACATTTTTGGCATAAATATGCTTGATTTTCAGTGAGCAACTTTTTGAAGAATGTAGCTCCTTTAAAGAAACATCATTTACATGTTGCATCAGATAAGGTCAAGACATTTTCTAAGAACTGAAAGAAGCCCATGAGATCTGTGACTTACCCTGTCTTCAAGCCACAAGCATGTTAGTTCCTTGGAGGTATCAGAGGTCACTCATGGTCATGAGAGGAGGCTGAAGAAAGGTGAGTCAGTATTTTGCGGTGGGATTTCCAGGTGCCCCTAACACTCTTCTGTGCAGCAATCAAGGAAGCCATTTATCCAGGACATCCCCCTAGGTCATGCTCTTTGAATGTTGGGGTGATGATGTCCCCTAGCCAGGTGTGGAGCTAAGACACCCCCCCCCCCCAAGTACATGCCAAACCAATGCCAGAAACTAATCATAGAACCCAGATCTCTTTAATCTTCTTAAAACTTTCTTTTAATCACATTGAGACAATGCACTTTGTTATGTAGCTCAAAACCAGTCAATATATGACCGATTTAGTCTGAGATCTTGGGAGCTGCTTTTGTTAGCAGTTATTAAAATTTACCTACTCTACCCACCATGTGTTCTGCATTTATAATCCAAGTTTCAGATGGTTTCACATAATAAATTAGAGAGACCTCATTTAAGTGTTTCCTTAATAACACTTGAAACTAGAAGTGTTTAAAAAACAACTTTAAGAAAAAGCCATTTTAAGAAAGAGTGAGATGCTTTTAAAAAATCCCAACCCTAGCTTGACATGTTTTCTCTACTTCTCATAATATTTTGGTTGAATGAATCAATGGTATTAGTTTTTCTAACCTCTGTTCTTTTGTGCTTTTTATGTTTAAATTCATCCCAACATGGTGACAATTCTTCTGGAGTGAAATCATCTGACAGCCTCTAGTTGTTCAGTGGAGCTCAGGAGCCTAATCTTAGAGGATCACCAAATCTGAGGGCATCCCTTGAACTTTCAGATTTGGGGATAATTTTGCTCTTTTTTTCTAAGCTCCCTTTTGAGGGTAAATGCATCATGGCAACCTGTCTCCTCAATCTGTTTACTGCCAGTATCTCCCATGGAACTGAGATTCAGAGCCTCCCTCATGGTGCCACTCATTAGATGACCCATGGAAGCAGGACCCTACCTTTCCGGATGTTCTCCATGCCCTCTACACATTTCCCCAGGACTTACCAGTATGGGGTCCTGATGGGGTCACTGTTCCAGGAACAAGGTAACATCTGCCCCTCTGACCCTTGCCTGCCAATACAGGGATCCAACACCTTACAAGTATCTCTGCCCCCAGGGCTCCTTCCATGGGTCTCCTGCTGAATGTCTTCTGCCTGTGAACTTGGTTGATGACCCCTTGCTGCACCACTCTGATTACATGGATGCCTGCCCTGTGGCAGGGTCTCTGAATGTCCCCAAAATCACAGCCTTTATGCATTGAGTCATCTCATAGTCTCCACAGAATCCAGGAGAAGGACTTTCTTTATTTTCTATGTCAAATGTTGTCATGAGGTGCTATGGATTGAATGATTGCTTTCAAAATTCACATGATAAAGTTGTAACTCCCAGCATGATGATATTTGGAGGTGGGGCTTTGGGGAGGAAATCATATTTAGATGAGGTCCTGAGGGTGGAGCCATGATGAGATCAGTGTCTTTATAAAGAGAGGAAGAGCTACAGAGCCTTCCTTCTGCTGCTACAGAAGGACAACTGCAAGAAAGTGTCCTTCTCTGCCAGACAGAGGACCTTATCCAGGAACCAATCAATTAGCAGGCACCTTGCTCTTAGACTTTTCATTCTCCTGAACTATGAGAAATAAATGTCTATAGTTTAAATGCCCAAATCCATGGAATTTTGTTATTGCAGCCTGAGCTGACAGATATCAGGACAGACACTGAGCCTCACTTCTATGTTTCTATTTCTTCTGGAAGGAGGTGCCTCTGGCTACTTAGAACTTTCCTGGTCAAAAGGGTTCTGTACTCACAAATGAAAGAAGTGCTTTTGGCAAAGGTAACAATTTTAATGAGAATATGGGTCCTTCAATGGAGATTCATCTCCGTTTGGACAGGGGAGCATTTGCACAGCACCCATTCTTGGACATGCACAGAGACTCTAACTAACCCACAATCTGTGAGGAGCACAGTGTTAGAATATTTTACAGAGTAAGTCAGTCCACTGGATTAGCTGGCAGATAGAAATTGTAGATTTGCTTTATGTTTAAAAATCTCCTATATGTTGTAAGTACTATCTAAGCAATTGAGACATTATCAGCTTAAAAGTATGACCCTTCTATGTTTTGAAATGCCTAGAAATGACAGCAACATGCACCATTCTTGGATACAAATAAGCACCAGGGTAGACATTGCAGGAGCCTTCTGAATTTTAAACTGTGAAGCATAGTAAATAATCATTTTACATGATGGTCTGGTATTAATAAAAGTGCATATAGAACTGAAACAAGAACTTCATGAAATGATTCTTGTTATATTTTATTTTGTATTTTGATTTATTCTAAAAAAGTGTTAATCTAAGAAATTTGTTACAATCTTTTTAATAAGTGATGACTTAAAACTTGAAAAACCTAGGCCCATTGTTGAAATAGACAGAAATGTTAAACTTTTTGCTAACATTTAAGAAACATTTAGGAGGGACATTTCAGAAACAAACCATTCAGTTAGAAGTATGGATGAAATGCCTCACAAAATAGAGGTATTTTTAGTTGTTGACCATGCTGGTCTCATGGTTAATTTCATTTTTATAGAAATACTGTATAGTTTACATACCATAAAACTCACCATTTTAATCTAATGGATGTTAGTATAGGCCTCATAATTGTGCAACTATTATAACTATTAATTCCAGGTATATTTAATTACCCCCTCCCAAAATTGCACCCATTTAAATTTACACTTAAATTGTTTAGCGTGCTTGAGATCATTTGTAGCCACAATATTTCCTGAGAAGTTTTGAAAATTTTATGTAGTGCCAAAGAGCTAAATTGGAAGAGTAGAACTTGCCCTGTAAATTGTCTTTTAACATAGATCAAAAGCTAACTAAAGTTTATGGTGTAAATATTTAACATGTTAAAGAAAAGCCAATTGTTTTTCTCTGGCATCAATGTTCACACAATGGCCAGCTAACATTTAGAGGAATTAAATATGCTGCTGACAATGTGTCTTGGAGGCCACTGGATTCAAATGTCGCCAGAAATATGAGCTTGGCAAATACTAAGTGTGTAAGAAATGTCATTAAAGCTTGGAAAGCAAGACGTCCATTGACCAATAACAATTATGGATTATCCATTTGCACCGCTCAGGGACTGTGTTGTCTTTGCCTTTATTCCCTGAGCTGCCAAGAGAATTAATTTAATTCAAGTTTTGTCTCCTAATTTCTAGTCAGCCCACCCTCTGGGCATCAATTCCAGGCCGGCTTTATCAACAGCAACAAAACTCTGACAGTTTGAAGCTTGCATCTAAACACATGCAGCAAGTGAAGCTTTCAAAAGAGCGAGACATTGACTTTCAAAACAGCTCTGTCTATTGCATGCAATCTTGATAAGGGAACTTTCCAATGCAGAATGTGCAGGGTGGGTGACTGATAGCAAAGCCATCTTTCCTAGGGAAAATGTGGCATCTTCAGTTTACATCAACTCACTCCCATCTGAGACAAAAAGTCTTAAGTAAAAGGCAAAAGTTTAGCCTTTTGTTGTGGCATGCACGAAACACTTCCTTATGCTCTTTAAATGAGGGAAGCTGGTTGAAACTGGAGTTGATGGTAAGTTCAGTTGCTGCTGTTATAACACCTACATGTGTCATATCCATATCTGGTGACCTTGCGTCATTGGTTCCTCCAGCCATTTAGCTTAGGGCTGTCTATTCTTTAATTGAGTAGGGGGCTGGCCCCCACCCAGTAGAGCTGCAGTAGTCCTTCTAGAGAACACTGTAAGTGGTTGCTATTCTGTTACTTCTAACAGTTAAGTGGTAAATTTTCCTAATTGAGAAATTAGGCTTTTGAGAGTTGTTTCTGTGTCATTTCAGTCTTTTAAAGTCACTACAGACATAATAGTAAAAGGATAATATGAATCAAGGTATAGTCTTATACCTTGGTACCCATGTAGGATCAACCAATCCTTAACCAAAAGAAATGGTTTTATTTATGTATAAAAAAGAGAATATAGAATTGGAATTGGAAAGGCCTAAGTTTAAATCTGCTCTGTCATTGGCTGGCTTGGGGCTGAGTTTAACCTTTATCATCAGTGACATGTGGAGTAATGTTATTTAGTTTGTAACACTGTAGACATACATTGTAAAGAACCTACTACACACAGTACAGAAGGCACCCAGTACATAGGATTGTCATACTCTTTGAACTACCTCTAAGGCAGTGGAACAATGCCACAATTTCCTTTAGTTCAAATGCTTACAATTATGTAACCTCTGATTAAAATATATTTAAGCAAAAATACATTTTTACTTCCTTTGGAAAACTGGTCACCCATATAAGTGTCCAAGAAAATTTAGTGAATATTAAATCTCAGAATCCCCAAACTTTGGGGCTTTCCAAAATTTTTGTACCCACTTGCTTTTGGACTGTCCACATACAATTGAGGATGCCACAACCTCCATGCCAGTTGCTACTGTGCAATCTGAGCTGGTTTTATGAAAAACTGGAAATTGCTGAAAGACCACTTGCTGGGATCCCAGGTAGAAACAACCACATGGTGGCTATTTTGCTGAGTACGGTGATGCCCAACATAGGGAGAACAGGAGAGTTTCCTGATGTTCACAGGGTAAATTTGAGGTGGTCTGTGACCCCCCACTTTGACTATACTGCTAGCTCATGGCTTGCTGGGCAGCCCATTTGGGAAAGGCTTTCTGAAAAGAAAGAGCTGCTATTAATACACCGGAACTGCAGCAAAAATGAACCACAGACCATTTCCTATTGTGCTTTGCAGGATTTCACCCAGACCCTCAAAGGAAAGCTTAGCTATGAGTACCACCCTCACGTGCACTTTTGTGAAATGCGAGACCTTAGAGTACAAAATATGCTGCACTAGTGATAGGTCTACTCCACCATGACAGTGTGAATGGCATTGATCTTCAAACGCATATCATGTTTTCCAGTGCAAGAGAGCTTGGCCATCACGTCAGAGGATGGACTGACTAGTCAAAGCAGCTAGTATTTTACTTGCTCCAGAAAGGGATAGCTCTCAATTCTTGAACCCCATCTAAGCTCGACCCTGACTTTTTTCTGGAGTCAGGACTCTGTTCTGCTACAGACACCTATCTTTTAGGTATGTCGAAGACATGCACAATGAAGCATGGGCATGATTTTACATTTCAGTGATTAAAAAAATAATAAAATAATAAAACAATGGAGAACATAGGAAGAACACATTGATCTTGTAATAATTCTCCTTCAAATGGCCATCAGGAAGTTGAGACCCTTTACTGTTGGTATTCACTGGAAGCAAGGATGCTCTGAAGCTTGTTTATCTGGGGCTTCCTGTGGCTAGTTTCTAAAATATACATGAGCCTTAAAGACACATTTGCAACTTAGAGTTGCCTACCATTTCAGTTATGTCCAGGGGTTAAAAAAAATAAGCTAGCATTACATGAAATGCATGTCTCTTTTGGCAAAATAAAATTATTAAAAATGCTAAAATTACACAGTTCATTTCAACCAGATGCCAGAGAGCTCTTCCTTGGAAACTCAGTCCTCACACTGCATGGGAATACAGACAGATGCTCAGTGGCACTTCATTACTGGATTGTGAGTGCATCGATGTTTCATAAAGGGCATTGTAATGTTTCTAACACTCCACACCAACTGCAGGCTGAGATGGCTGCAGCTTCACAGAACAGATGGGACTTAAAGTCCTTATTAAACTCCCATCTCCATTGCTTTTGATGAAGAGCTCCAAAGATAGCTTTAAGTGAATGTTCAAAGGTAACATTCTAGGTTTCTACAACAATGCACTTTTTGAAGGGTACTGCACTGAAGTACGAGAAATAATTAAATATGGTTTTATTTTTCATCTTTTGTAGACTATACCACGTACCAGCTTATCAGTAAAGCTTTCCTAAATGGCATGTTTGTGCACCTTGGTCCAGCCACCATTCTTGTGACTTTCACCCTTTTTCTTGAACCCAAGAGAAGAAAACTATTTAGAAGGTGGCAGGAGGAGGAGGTGGCTCTGTCTGAGCTGTGATGTTTAGCCAGTGGGGCCTTTCTTGAAGTGCCAATTAGCTGACCAGGGTAATGCATGGATCTCAGAGTTGGAAGAACAGAGTATAATTCCTCTTTATGAAATTCTCATTCATATTGAACTAAATATACAACAAAGTTGTGGCAAAGAACCTGGGGTTTAAAATCTGTTACACTTGGGTTTAAAAGTGTGATTTTGGCCATCACAAGCTAGTGACTCTGGCACATTACTGGGTGTTTCTGAGCTTCAGGGTCCGATCTCCACCACACAATAGTAATTTTTCACCACACCAATGTATTAAATGGAAAAAAATGTCAAAAGCACAGCATAAGGCCTCTGAGGCAGGTATCTATGTGTTATTGCTGCTGCGCATGCATGTATATGCACACACACATATGTAAATACATGTAAAGTTACCGAATGTTACTGATAACGTCAGTATGTTACATTCCAGGAGATTTTTCTTTACCAAATAACTCACTTTTTAACTCATATAACTTTTCCTTACAGATAAACAATTTTTTTTTTGTGATAAGAGTTTTTATTATTGGATTAAAGAAGCACTATTAGCATAACAAATATTTCTTATGAAGGGGCATTTGGGGCATGTCATGATTTTTTAATGCATTTCTATAAAGACAAATGGACAGAAATATGTTGACACTCATGTGGGTGGGTTTCCTCAGTGATTGGCAATGAGAATATCATTTTCAGCCTTGCCTGCAATTATAACCTTAACTCTGATGTAGGTCTATGACCTTATCCATCACACCCATCTATTTTCTTAAATGGAGCAATATTATGTTCAAAACTTGCAAATATAATTTTACTATTGAAAAAAATGAATTTTGTTTTCCCTGATATTGAAATGTCCCAAAAGAGATGTGGCAATGAGAGCTCACAGAACATCTGGCCCAAGAGGAGTGATGGCTGAACCTAGAAAGAGGTTAAGTGTCTTCTGGCCAACAATGTCTGTCAGTCCCAAACTACTTTTGTTTCCATGTCAAGAGATGGGGGTCAACTATCTCTACCTGACAATCTAGTTGGATTTTGAGACCCAGTGTCTGTTAGGAAAGGGAGTGTTAATATCCAAACAGAAACCAGTGAGTCGGTCAGACTAAAATGCCCTCTGACAGGCCAGGTAGCAACAACTTCTCTAGACTTTTGTAGTGATGGGATTTTTTGGGATATAGGTATTATTATCAAGGTGCAAAATAATTCCATGTTTTAGTTTTATACACTGAATATTATGAAAGTCTTATTGATTTAAATCACTAGCTATATCTACATCTATAGCTGTATCAGTAACTATGCCTATACCAACATCTACATCTATATCTATCTGTGTATATATATTATATATATAATATATATGTGTGTATATATATATTTACATCTATATATCTATGTCTCCCTGTTTATACCTATCAACATCAGAATCAACATATACATAAAATCAATATCTATATACATGTATCTACCTATATCAATGTCTATATTAATGTCATATTTAAATAAATACCTATATCTACATTTGTTTGTATCTGTCAAGTCTATTTAAATCAAAATAGCATCAATATCTATAACAATATCAGTGTCAATACTTTATCTATATCTACATCAGTCCCTGTTTCTATGGATATGATGTTCCTTTACTTGTGCCTACACCTGCATCTATACCTACAATTGCACCTGTACTTGTACCTGCACTCACTGTCCCTGCACCCACATCTTCACATGCAGTAGCTTTATAAACTTCATGTTCTTAATATTCATGCCAAAGGAAAATACTAATTTTTCTACAACTGGCTCTTTAAACTTTTTTTGTATTAATCTCAAGACAAATAGAATCATCTACAGGCAGGGGATATCTAAGACTAGAAAATAATAATCCTATTATTTATAGGTGACTGTAGGAGTAGAGACCACATTATATGCACAGATGCTTTGTGAAGAACCTTAAAGTGCACTAAAATCTCATGCAGGTTTCACTGTGCCCACTCTGGGTGTCGTGAATAGCTTACATCCTGTTTACCTGTCCTGTTGTTAAAGTATCTCTGTTGTGTGTGGATAACTGAGTGTTCTGTGTCCAAAATATACTACAGAGCTTCAAAATGCTTTCACAAGAAAATCTGTGGGCCCCCAGTAACAAGGACACGCAGAACTAGGGAAACACTGAGACAGTTTTAGAGTTTCTGTGGGAATTTTACTTGGTGAAATGACTTCCATCTGTCTCCCTGAACACTCTCCTGGGAGAGTTAACTCCATTTCCTCCTTTCCACCCCTCCCTGCAATCAGGATCGATTCTGTGAGCCCTTCATTACTAGACACAGGGAACACGTGTGTTGACATGATTAGCAGTGTTTAGAACTGGTGTTTTCTGGAACAAGGAGGCGACAGACAGCTGCATTAGTCCATCAGGCCATCAAACCAGGGGCTTTGTCTACCTTTTTCAGGCAGAAAGCCTCTTAAATTGAATAATTGTCATTTTCCAGCTCTCCATGAGACCAGAAATCACTAAAAATCTCATTTAAACTTTCCATTCTAGTTCTCAAGCAAATTTACAGCAGAGGTCAGTCCTTTTGCAAGATTGCCAGAGAGAATTCCTCATCAGAACAGAGGTATTTTTCTCCATTGTTGAACCACCTACCTTCCATCAATTTTTCTCGTCATCTCACTCATCTTATTATGACCTTCATGGGATAAGAGAAATACAACTCTAACTATTTTTTCACCTACAAATGGTGCTTCCCTATGTGTGATGTGGTTAATATTGATTATAAATCACAGTCAAGTCAGCCCGCACCGTTCATCCCCCACTGTCCCTCCCCAGGCTCAGGATATTGTTTTCTGCCTTTCACTGGCTGTGAAATGCTACTCTGGATATATATATTTATATATATATAAAATAAAATCACCACTTCTTGTTGTATTTATTTGGAGTCCAAAACAACCAGGATGACTTCGTCAGGGAAGCCATCCAGTGGCAGAATTGAACTAAAAGTCCTGTCACTGACAGTGGTTTGGTGATTTAATTTACCAGCAACTGAGATAATTCTCAGCTTGAGCTCTGGGTCCCCTTGGGTTACTGACTCAGAGGTCAAATAAAGGAGAAGCAGGGCTGGGGGCCACCTGCTTTTTCCTGATCTGTATTCTCTTGAGTATACAGTTTTAAGAAACATGCAATTTTGATCTCAGTCAAAACATTCCTCAATGAGTTTGTGTACAGATGTGCAGAATATAGAACAGAATGAGAATATTGACAGTTAGTAATCTTGTTTTTTTTCACAAGCATTTCCAATGATGATAAATTCAACTTTGGTCACTTGGATTTTTGATGCTTCTGTAAAAGTCCTGATCACTATTAGCTCTTTCAAGGCTGATTTGATTGTAGGGACATTATTCCTGAGGCTACGAATATAGCCTCTTCCCCATCTAGCTGACTTTAGCATAAAAATAAAATTGAATCATAAGCAATGAAATTTTATCTCTTCAGCTATCTTCATTCTCAACTGGAGTTAATAATGCTCGATTTTACTCTTTCTCCCTAAATAGCATGAAATATATGAAATTGAAATTAACACATCTCCATGACGATTAGGTCACAAATGGATTTTTATTAAATTTACTCATACGACTTTCGTTCTTTCTTAACCAGATAGTGAATGTGGCACTAGACTCCTTTCCTTATGAAATTATGGTAATAAAGATGATTAATCTTTCTTCAGTAAAAAAAAAAAAATTAACAAAAACAGCAAAGGAAGATGATGTGAAATAGCAATAAAGCAAGATTGCGACAATATCAATAGTGAGAATAAGGACAAGTTCTAATCGATTAATCCATTACTTGGTGCTAAATTCTTTGCTAAGTACTCCTAACAAGACTGATTTGGGCTGGATAACCCTTGTGTGATGCTGAGGAAGAAAAAATAGTTTTTCTTGATGAACTGAGGAGCCCAAGAACAATGGGGTTTTGCAGGATGAGGTGCTCCCCAGAGGAGGAAAATGAGGGTTTGCTAAGAGTGGCAGGAATGTGCACAACAAGAAGAGCCATTTTCAAGGAAGGTAAAGGGGCAGTGAAGTGCAATTTGGGGTGGAAGTGGGACAGTGGATAAAGCAAAAAGGGATGTGTGGGAAGGTTGGACAGGTTACAACGACCTCTCAGTGTAGATCCTGGCATTCAAGTGGTACAGGATGCTCAAGGGCTAGTTCATAGGATAGCAAGATGCCCAGAACCAGCGGCTTCCCACAAGTACAGGGGAGGCAGGAGTAAGTTGCTGTAGGAGAGCACTTGCAGTCAGGCTGATGTCTTAGTTCTTCAGTCTGTTGCTGTGGGACTAAAAAAAGTAAGAAACAGGGGGTTTGGAGGTCAGAATGGACAGATCACATGACTGGCTGACCATGAGGGACGGAAGGGGACATGACTGTGTTTTTAATCAAAACCTACATGGAGGGAGATGATGAACCTGTAACCAGGCAGCTTAGGTCAGAGGTGACTCTTGAGGGTGTCACTGTTCCCAAATGTAAGTTTCTAGAATGTGAGAATCAGAAAGACCGTCATGTGTGAGCTCAGTGGGCACTGAGTCTGCAGGGGAACTAGGGCAACGACTCATGGGAAGGTACTTGGTGGCCTCTGGTTTGCCACAAAAGTTTGGAGTTTTGCACCCCACCCATGATTTGTCTATGTTGTGGGGCTTATAGCAGAGCCTACTGAAATGGTTCATTACATTACTTCACACAGAAACAAACACGAAACAAACAAATCTTTCTCTTGGTAAAAACTGCTTCCTTTCCTCAGAACTAAAAGCACATCTGTTTTGGGGCATCTGCCAGGAACAACTCTGAAAGGCTCACTGCATTTGAGAAAAGGAGACAAGCCTCTGGCCACCCTCCATTCTTTAGCTGAAAGGCAGCCAGCCTCAGTGGAAGCGCCATATACTTTGAAACTCTTTAGGCAGCTTCAACTGGAAAGTATTTTTTGAACTTTGGGTAAGATTGTGCCTTCGGGGCTGGTCACATTATGTCATGGGTACAGAGAAGTTGCCTGAAATTCAGGGTAGTTTCCACATTGGTCTGATACTCAGCCCTCCTTTAAGGAGAGCCACAGTAATGGATTTAGTCCCCACCTACCAATACAAAAGATTATGTATGCCCATTTCCCTAAAATTAGCCTTTTTTTTTTTTTAATCAAGGCTCGCCTGATGCATTCTTCTGGATTGTCCACATTTGAGTCAACTTTGGGTGAAAGACTTCTGAGAAGGTTCTGGGAATCCAAAACAGAGGGGACTCTCCTGAACCCTTAGGCTCAGCCATGTCCTTCCTGTAGAATGAACACCCATGGTTGTGCAACAATGGATAAGACCCATTTCCTCAACCATTAGTACAGATACCCTGATTGGAAAGACCTTCAACCTCCAGGCCTATTTCTGCTGGTTAAACATGTCCTTATACATCCAGGTTCTCAGGCAAACTCTTATTGAGACTTTGTTGGGCACAGAATCCATGGGAATCTGGTGAGACACTGGCCCACCTCAGAGACTCCCAGATGGCTTAGAGCCCATTGGTCTTCTCCCCTGGCTGACTGAGGGAGATGGAAAGGCCATTTTTACTTTCTGGGATCCAATTTCCTTTAATAGAAAGTGAAGTGTCTGCCCTATCCAACCCTACAATAAAAATTGAAAGGGAAATCTCAGCTCTATTCACCTTATTTCTTAGTGAGCTGACAATCTGAATGCATCTTGGAGCTAATTTTCTTAAGAAGGGGCTACTACCCAAAGCCCTACTCAATTTAAAAGGTTAATAGTTTTACAAGCATAGACCTATTTTGACACAGTCCCTCCATATAAATTATAGACAGTCTCTGGAGATTTAGTGCATCATAGTAAGGAACTACATGGTACAGTGATTTAAATTAGTTACTCACCCTCTCTGAAGCTTAAACTTCCTCCTTTGTAAAACAGAGAGAAGAACAGACTCATACACAGTTAGCATGAGGAATAATGGGGGTCTGCATGCAAAATACATAGCATATTGTATGGCACTCAGTAACCATCCAATACATGTGTGTGCTGTTATCCTGATGATGCTGATGCTGTTACAAATATGGTTTTACATAGAGAAGACAACTGAACCCATTTTACTTTTGAGGGAGAAAATTAGAGTCAATAAACATTATATGCTGTATCTTAAGAGATTCCAGAGAATGGACAGGGACTCCTCACTGAGAACAGCATGATCTGCTCATCACTTATTTTTTTGCAAATAATAGAATCGAAAGCGATGCCTCTGCTGAGCTCTTCAGCCAGATAGGATGAGCAAGTGGTGACCTTGAAGTTCCAACTAAAGACAACCTCGCTATCTGAAGAGGAGGAGGAAATCATTTAGCTGGAAAAGAATCAGAAGGATAAGACTGCAAGGGATTTATTTGTGTAAGCAAATGTTTATTTTCCTAATGTGAGATTTCAAAATTAAGGATGCATTAAGCATGAGATTAAAGACATTGTTAATTTAGCTATTTCAGATTAAAATTGGCAAAAGAACACTATCTTATTAGAGGCTACAATAAGTTTACTGGGTTTTTATTTTTTCAAGGTTAAGACGTTATTATGAAAACTGAAAAGTTAATCTATCTAAACCAGATGATACGTCTGTTGTCACTAAAGGACACTGTTCGTATCTCTGGTCCTTTAATGGCTCAATAAAGATCTTAAACTTTACATTTTAATAAAACATTAACTGATGAAAAAGTTAACTGATACATAAAGTAGATTAAAGAACATACATGCATTGCTTAACTTTTTGTTAATTTTTTTCTTTAATGATGTGTCCAGATTCTTTTAAAAAAATGGTCAATGTGATTGTCTGCATGGATTCCTTCAATGCAAGTTTTCATGTAGCTTAACCTTATATTCACTGATTTACACCTCTGAAAATTAACAAATATAAATTAGTTGAGGTGTTTGGTAATTATGTCACATACCTGCTATTATACACATGAGGCAGAGAGCCTTTCACGTCTGCATGTGAGCAATATCCCCTCAATGTTTCTTGAAGTTTTGCAGAATTTTTCAATAAGTGATCAGAGTAGTTTTAAGCTAAAAATAAATAGCTGAAGTAAAAACATTTATCCCTTGTTTAGTAGCACTAAAATATCCCATCCTTTTTCATGTAATTGTTTAGAGTTCATTGCACATACACAATTATATTTAAATGAAGAGTGAAGTTTCTCTTACTGTTTAAAGTGGAAAAATCAATGTGATTTGGGAGTTTTAAATTACATTGTTTGAGAAATACATAAATCAATGATTATTTCATTTGGTCTCTAAATAGCTCCAAATGTGCTGGGTAAGTACACATGATTTAGAAAAGATGAAAGGGAAATTTCTGTAAAAGGAAAAGATAGTATTTGTAATTATGTATATTAACTTGTGTGGGTCTGAAAACATCTGAGTTCCCTGAGTTTACCAATGAAGTATTTCTTTGGCTATATTTTTCAAAATAAATATTAAAAAATATTAAGTATGGCTGACAAAGAATATCTATACCACCTTTTGGAGGTTGAATATTGTTACGAGGAAATTTCCCAGTTAAAAATGTATATATGGGCCCTAGCTGGTGGCTCAATGGATAGGCACCAGCCTATGAACCCAAAGGTCACTGGTTCAATTCCCAGGCACATAACCAGGTTGCAAGCCAGGTCTCCAGCCAGGTTTGTAGCTGGAGGTAGGTAAAAGTCAACCATACATTGATGCTTCTCTTCCTTTCCTACCCTTCTCTCTAAAAATAATGAATAAAAATATCTTTTAAAAAAGTATATATATATATGTAATAAATTATATAAATGCTTTTAATATGTAAGTAATGTTATATAAGAAAAACTAATTTCTCATAAACAGAATTTGCTAGGTGTGTTATTTTTTTCTTATTGTTTTTCTTAATATGGCATCCAAAGGGGTGAAGGAATTCTGCTTACATTTCTAGTACAGAAATTTGTGTTTACTCTTTTAACATAAAAAGTTATGACTAAGATAGACAATACATGAAAAAATGCAACCGCATATTAAAGTTATTGAGAATACAAGGAACATATAGTATCATTTCTGAGAGTTCTTTTAGTTCAGAGATGGTATCTTCTGCTCTAGGGACTGCTCTTCAAATTGCCATTAGCACCTCAGTGCAAGCTATTGACTCAGATGGATGAAACAGAGAAGTATGTCAAGATCTGCTATGGCTTCATATCATGTTCTCTTAATGCTTTTTTATGTACAGGGTGGGGCAAAAGTAGGCTTACAATGGTTCGTATAGACAATAATACAATAATTAATAAATAATAATTAAAGAATAAACTCACTGTTTTATTTACTCACAACTGTAAGCCTAGTTTTGTCCCACCATGAATACTCTTTGAAACAAGACAAAGCTCTTCCCATTCTCCTTTAGCTGCACTCCAATCAACAATTACTTCATTCTTGTTCATTTCAACATCCACAATCATGACAAACTGCCTTCTTTTCCTTTATGTCCTTTCTTTCAAAAATCCTATTCTTCCCTCACCTTAGTATGCCTGATCCATGCTAACAACAACAACAACAAATCTTTAATTCCACTCCAGCCTTTGTGGCACTGAAAAATGGATTCCCTGTGGCTGGCTTGCTGCCCTCCTCAGGTCTCTGTCAACTGGACCTTTCCCCTGACCAGTGTCAAATTCTACCCTCCTCCTATTTTACATTTGCTCATAGAACTTGTGATGAAGCATGCTATCTCTCATCACACATGTGTACCTTGTACTCTCCAAGTGCCTCACTGTGATGGAAGTCCCTCAGGGAAAGACCTCATCCCCTAACTCACTGTCTTATACCATCCCTATGACAGCTCTCAGCTCAGGAATGACTGGTTCCATAAAGAACCCATGAAGTGCCTGGCATAAAATAGATGATTTACAATGTCTATTTTCCTGGTTTTATTTACTGAAAAGCTGTTAATTAAAAATTTTTATTTTAGTAACATTAAAAATATCATTTCTTACAGAAGAATCTGTACCATTATTTGTAGCATTATTTTACATTTGATAACTTCAAGGTTCCTCATCGGTGTTTTAATTATAGTAGCTCAAATCTTTGAGCTCTATGACAGCTAAGCCATGTGGACTAATATCTGACTCACTATCACTTTTCAAATGGGAAATTCAATACAATAATATAAATTTTGAATTTTTCCTTTATATAAACATGAAAAGTTACATATATAAGAGACAATCAAGCCATTTCCCTGAGGATGCAGATAAGTATACGAGAATAGAATCCATGTATCTGTCATGAAGACTGCTATAGATTGAATGCTTGCATCTCCCCAAATTTATACATTGAAATCTCAACCTCCAATGAGGTAGGAGATGGGAGGTGATTAGGTCCTGAGGGTGGAGCCCTCTTGATGGGATTAGTGCCCTTATTAAAAGATACTTGAGAGAGCTTGTTTCTGAAAACCCCTAAGAGTGCTAGCCAGACATTGATTATGTGGGCAGTCTAATCTTTGACTTTCAGTTTCTCAGATTTTGAAAAATAAGTGTTTCTGTGGTTTAAATTGCCTAGCCTATGGTAATTTGTTATAGCAACTTGAGCAGACTAAGACAAGGTCCATGCACATTCAGAACTCAGGGAGGGGAGCATGTGGCTTCCCAAAGTCTTCTTGCATTTTGATAAATGATCCTAGTTTAAGGTTAAGAAAAATTTACTCTAATTGACTTTCTCAGCAAACAATAAAATTTCTTATCTGAAATTATTTTTCTTACCTCTTGGCTAATGAGGTAAACTAATGGCATCATTAGTTATTATGAATTAAGAGGTTTGAGAGTATTTTATAAATGATGTAACTGCAACACTGACTTTTTACCTTCATTCTGGAATTATAATTTCAATTTCTGCCTATATATATTTTTAAATTTTATTTTACTGTTGTTGTATTACATCCATCCCCTTTTTGCTCCCCTCTGTCCCTGTCCTCACCCACCCACTCCCCAACAAAGTCAATCCCACTTGTTGTCCATGTCCATGGTTCTTCCATATTAGGTTCTTATCTAAACTGCTTCCCTTCTTTGCCTCTTCCTCCCCCCTCCCTCTACCCCCTTCCACCTGCCCACTGAAGGCCTATTCACTGTATTCATATATCTGGTTGCTTGTTGTTTGTTTTGTTCATTATTGTCCTATAATGTGTAGGATCATATGGTATTTGTCTTTCACTGACTGGCTTATTTCACTAAGCATAATACTTTGCAGTTCCATCCATGTTGTTGCAAAGGGTAGGAGTTCCTTCTTTCTTTCTGCTGTGTAGTATACTATTGTGTAAATGTACCAAAGTTTTTTGATCCAATCATCCACTGATGGGCACTTAGGCTGTTTCCAGCACTTGGCTATTGTAAATAGTGCCGCTATGAACATAGGGGTATATAGGTTCTTATGAATTGGTGTTTCAAGATTCTTCAGGTATAGTCCTAGTAGTGGAATTGCTGGATCAAAGGGCAGTTTCATTTTTAGTTTTTGAAGGAAACTCCATACTGTTTTCCATAGTGGCTGCACCAGCCTGCATTCCCGCCAACAGTGCACCAGGGTTCCCTTTTCCCCACATCCTTGCCAACACTTGTTGTTTGTTGATTTATTGATGATTGCCATCCTGACAGATGTGAGGTGGGATCTTATTGTGGTTTTAATTTGCATCTCTCTGATGGCTAGTGATGTTGAGCATTCTTTCATATACCTCTGGGCCCTTTGTATGTCTTCCTCAGTGAGTTGTCTGTTCAGGTCCTTTGCACATTTTTTAATGGGCTGTTTGTCTCCCTGGTGTTGAGTCATGTTAGTTCTTTATATATTTTGGAGACCAAAACCTTGTCTGAGGTATCATTGGCACTCATATTTTCCCATACAGTTGGTTCCCTTTGAATTTTGCTGGTGTTTTCTTTAGCTGAACAGAAACTTTTCAATTTGATATAGTCCCATTTGTTGATTTGTTCTTTGATTTCCTTTGATGTCCTTTTCGGTGAAGTATCAGTAAACGTATTTCTGCGTAGGATATCATAAATTTTACTGCCTATATTTTTCTCCAGGACCTTTATGGTGGCACTGCTTATGTTTCAATCCTTTATCCATCTTGAGTTTATTCTGGTGTATGGTGTAAGTTGGTGGTCTAGTTTTAACTTTTTGCATGTTGCTGTCCAAGGAAAAGAGGCAGAATTTCTGCCTATATTGCATATTCACTTGGACCTGGATTTTTTCTTTCAGACATTTCTAACATTACAAATTCAGAGATGAACTTTACATCTTTTTTTTTTTTTTTTTTTTTAACAAAACTCCACAACCCTCGCTTTCACAATGGCATGTCTCTGCACCAAATTGTGCAGGTCAGAACCAGGATCCATCCTTTCTACATCCCTTTACCTTGGCCTTGGAATTCAGTCCATCACTGGGTCAGGTGGGTTGGCTTCCAACTCTGCAGATTCAGTTTAGACTCCCTATCCTCCTGCCCTCTTCAATGTCCCTCACTGCTAGCCCATTTTCCTACTTTGATTTATTTAAGATGTATTTTTTTGGGGGGGAGCAAGTTGATATAAAACTTAGGAGACATTGCCCAAGTACACTTGTGCCCTTCAATTGTTTCACTCTTCAGTTTTAATAAAATAAAGGACTTTTCATGGTTAAGGAGACCCCCACAGCTCTAACCAGATCCCAGTCCTATCTCTGCACCTTATCTTTTCCACCATCTCAGTTTCCACTGTTCTTTGAATTTTAACAGAGCTATCTTCATTCAGTTTCTTACGCATGTTAAACTTTTGGCTTCCAAGCATTCCCCATACTATCTCTTTTGTTTGGAATACTCTGACTTATACACCTGTAGGTCTGAGTTTATTTGTTACTTTTTCTATTCATCCCGGAGCTAGCGTAACCCTCTTCCTGAATGTCAAATGTCCTTTATATAATGTTTTCATGTGATCCCATTATTT
>PVIW01014564.1:0-22901 GCA_004026585.1 Noctilio leporinus
ATTTAAAAAAAAAAAAAATATATAATGTGATCAATTTGTGTGTTTTAAAACCTAAAGCAACCTCTGAATAAATTATAACTAATAAACAATACAGTTATGATAAAACATAAAAATATTCAATTAACACAAAAGTGGTATAAAAAGAGGTAAAAAGAACTAAGGAAAAATATGGAAGTTATGCTGTATACCTGATACTAATATTATATGTAAAATATAACTAAAAATGGATTTAAAAATAAAGTATTATGATCTCAAAAACTGATGCCAAGATTAAAAACAAAATAAGATATATAAAGAAAATAAAGAAAATATATTAAATAAGATTAGCACACTGAGAAAACTTATAAAAGGCAGAGATATCTTTTGTCTTAAATTTCAAATAGAAAATAGTTCTGTTCAGTTATTCAGAAGCTAAATATATTTTTTCATTATAAGGAAATTAGTATAACAGTTACAACTTTAAGGGAGAAATAGAAGAAGTTGGAAAAAGAAAAAGGAGTTTGTACTTTTTAGCTACTACAGTTTAGATAAACAAACAGAAGTTTATGGATAAAATGATATGACATTGGGAATTTTCTTTAAAATAATCTGGGCTTGTGGAGAGTAGATGGGGATATAGATTAAACAAGTTTCCTGTACTTCTTTATATAATTGAAATATGCATAATCCAATTACAATTATACATTTACATAAATAAAAGTTAAACATATAAAATAGTATCCATTTTGTAAGAACAGACCCAAACACTAAGATACTCAGCAGAGTAAAAACATTTCCTATAGTACAAGGTTTAGCTAGAGTTATAAATGCAGACAAAGGGAATAAAACAAAAACACAAGAAGGATCTTGCAGAAACCAATAGTATGAATGTCATTAAAAGAGTAGTGAAATTATCTCAATACTCTGTACCCAAAACCCAATTAAAGAAGAAGAAAGGAAGAGAGAGACTGAGAGGAAAGAGAATGGTTAGAAATTTACCTAAGAGAAAAAACATAACCAGCATTAAGCTTAGATTCACTCTACTCTACACTCTCCCCAAAATATAATTTTTCCATTATGAACATTTCATTCTTTGGGAAATTTTAATGCCAAAAATAATGTGATATCATTTTGATGATGAGACAAACAAGAAAGTGTTGTGTAATTCTGAAAAATATTGATGTTTTATATATCTATTCTTCTGTATATAACATACATTTCTAGATAATTAAACTTAGAGGAGGTAATTGAAAATACTAATATAAAACATTTGTTATGTAACAAGATATAACAGAACTCTAAATCATCTTTATTTTCAAAAATAATCCCCAATTTTATATTTTGGTTTGCAAAACATTATGGATATTATAGTCTTTTATACATTGATTCAATGTTTAAAAACATTTTATTCAAAAGAACATTGTAATAAATTACATTTGACCCCAATAGGTGTTACAAGTGAAAATGGAAAGGCTTTAATTAAAATCCTGGAGACCACCCTGGCTGGTGGCACAGTGGATAAATCACCAGCCTGCGAACCCAAAGGTCACTGGTTCAATTCCCCAGCCAGGGCACATAACAAGGTTGCAAGCCAAGTCTCCAGCCAGGTCCCTAGCTGGAGGCAGGTGAAAAGCAACCATGCATTAATGTCACTCTCCCTCTCTGCCTCTCTTCCTTCCCTTCTTTCTAAAAATAATAAATAAAAGATTTATTTATTTATTTATTTATTTATTTAAAATCCTGGAGAAAACAAAAGCCCTACCTGCACAGTCATGTTCCCTTTTTAGACCATAAGAAGTCATAAGAATATTTACTTAATAGGAATAAAAATACAGGTTTATCAAATGATATACTTTGAAAACAACTTTTTTAAACAAAATGCAATATTTGTGAACATGGGGGAAAAATCCTAAAGTACTCTTTCACAGCTAACCTCAGCTTACATTTAGGCTAAGTAAAGATTTCATGAGTGATAAATGAATGAGTTCATATAATAAAATGATTCAAAGTATAAAAATAGAAAAACATGGAAGTAATAAAAAACAACTAGCAAGATGAAGGATTATAACAAAACCAAATAAATAATTACATAAAATAAAAGCACTCTATAAACATTTTGTTTAAAAGGAAGTTTTTCTGGTTGGTTTTAAAAAGTAAAATCCAGCTCTGCACTGCATATCAAAAATCTATCTCACATATAAAGATATCAATAGGTTAAAAATAAAAGAATAGAAGGAGATATACCAGGGGAATACTAATCACAATAAAGCTGGGTTTGTTATAATATTGCACAAAGTAGATTTCATAATAAAATATATTACTCAGAATAAAGCTGGGCATTTTATAAAGATGAAGGAGTTGATTATTCAAAACATCATGGCAACCCCAAGTGCTTATGCAACTAACAGAAGAGCATAAAAAATACCTAAGCAAAGTACTTAGGAATTAACTTAACCATGGAGGTAAAAGACCTGTACCTGGAAAACTACTGAACACTGAAGAAAGAAATTAAGGAAGCTACAAATAAATGGAAGCATATATTATGTTCATGGAAAGAATGAACATAATTAAAATGTCCATACTACCCAAAGCATTTACAGATTCAACACAACCTCAATTAAAATATCAATGACATATTTCACAGACCTAGAACAAATACTTCAAAAAATTAGCATGGAACCAAAAATAACCCCAAATGCCCTCAGCAATCTTGAGCAAGAAGAAGCAAAATAGGAGAGATCACAATACCAGATATCAGACTATATTGTAAAGCCACTGACCAGAAAATACTCTAGGGTCCCATGAAATCCTTTCTGGGATTTAAATTGGCATAGGAAGTAGTGTTTAATTTAATAGTAGTTTTTAGAGATCAAATTAATATTTTAAAAAGCAATGAACTTTGTTAACACTTGAAGCACACCAGTGTTAAATTTGCCTTATTTACGTGAAAATGATGTTAGCTTCTTTCAGGGAGTCAGGGTGAAGTGAAGGCTCAGAAAAAATAATATTTTTGTACTGTGCATAATACTTTTCTAAGTAAAAAAAATCACAGCTATGCCATTATTGTTACAAATAAATCTTGAGGGTTCTAATGTTTCCACTGGGAACTCAGAGTCATCTTCCTTAAGATAAAGGTTATTTTAAAAGTACTATCATGAATCAAGTTATTTTATGAGCAGTGTTTCCACCTTTAGATCTTTTGTTAAGAAATATATGACCTGCTGAAGAACAATGTATCTGAACTTCCCAGAAAGCCAATGATGAGAAAGTCCCAGGCCCTTCATATATGTAAAGATGATATTTTCTTTTGATAATAAATATATTCCAGCAAAGATAGTACAAGATTATTGTTATTGCTGTTGTGGTTTGGGGAATGAACAAAATCCTAATTTAAGCTTATTGAAGGAAATGGACAAATCTAGGAATAACATATCAAAATAGTATATGATAATAAAAGATTATTCCTTTGTTATCTTCCACATGACTCCAGAAGAAACTGGTTTACGCCATTACCCAAATACACACCATTTACATTTCTCCATGTCTATGCTCCTGAAGTTCCTCTTCATAACCCTACCAGAAATATTATTCTCCATTCCTTCCTGCTCATGTACTGTATGCTAACTGTTTTCCTTGACTCTTCTACACCATTAAGCTATTACTGACCACTTGTTTACAGTCACTTTTCTGTCCTTCTTTGATGTCTTGTGATACTAATCTGGAATGTTCACTTACCTAACACCACATGTCTCTTGTAATGTACATTACAAACTAAATATTTATTTTTTCTAATTAGATCTTTCATTTCAGCATTTCAGGAATTAAATATTTTTGAGTCCTCTATGGCAGTGGTTTTCAAATCGTGGCTTGTGCCCCATTAGCAGGTTACAATATCATCTTAGTGGCTCACAACTTGCAATTTTAAAAATAATAATGACCACCATGGTGGGTATGATACATAATATGAGAAGAAAGCTAAAAAAAAAAAAGCATGTCAAATTCCACAAAAAGTTTTCATAATTATCACTAAGTAACCATTAGAAAATTATCAAAACCTTAATGTATAGAGATGGATAGCCAAATAGATAGGTGGGTGAATATAAATACTTTTATGAAAAGGGAATTATTCTACAGATTATATATTTTTCATAAGATAGTTTCATATAATTTCACTTAAACTACCACTTGGTTTGCAGGTGGTGCTTAAACTGTAGGGAATCTTGACCTTTGTGATTGCATTGGACCTCATCTAATTTAATATTAAAATCAAAGCCCTGAAAAATATTGCTTTTGCTTACTTCTCTGTAGGGAATTGAATATTTTAAAAGGGTCTATAATGAAAATTTTCAAACATACATAAAAGTAGGTATTATAATAACATAACAAATTCCTATGTACTCTTTCACCTTGACTAAAGTTACCAAAATTTAGCCATACTTACTTTAATTGCTGTTTTGTTTTTGCCTTTCTTGAAGTAGATTAACAAAAATTCCAAAAAAATAACATTTTACCTCTATGTATTTCAGTATAAACCTCTAAAAATTATGAACATTCATTTTATTTTTAAAAAGATTTATTTATTTATTATTTTTAGAGAGAGAGGAAGGGAGAGAGGCAGAGAGGGAGAAAGACATCAATGTATGGTTGCCTTTCTTTCACTTGCCTCCAGCTATTTTATTACATTTATCCCATTTTCATCCACTGCTCTCCCCTGTGCCCTCTCACCATCCCCCCTCCCACAGTCAATCCCACATGTTTTTCATGTCCATGGGTCATCCATGCTAGTTGCTTGACTAAACTGTTCCCCCTCTTTGCCTCTTTCTTTTCCTCCCTCCTCCCTTCTTCACACTGAAAGTCTGTTCCTTGTTTCCATGCCTCTGGTTCTGTTCTGCTTGTTTGTTTTGTTCATTAGTCTACTATATTGGGTGAGATCATATGATATTTGTCTTTCACTAACTGGCTTATTTCACTAAGCATGATACTCTCCAGTTCCATCCATGTTGTTGCAAAGGGTACAAGTTCCTTCTTTCTTTCTGCTGTGTAGTATTCCATTGTGTAAATGTATCAAAGATTTTTGATCCAATCATCCACTGATGGGCACTTAGGCTGTTTCTAGCACTTGGCTATTGTAAAACGCACTGTTACGAACATAGGAATGCATAGATTCTTTTGAATTGGTGTTTCAGGGATCTTTGGTTATAATCCTAGTAGTGGAATTGCTGGATCAAAAGGCAGTTCCATTTTTAGTATTTTGAGGAAATTCCATGTTGCTTTCCATATTGGCGGCACCAGTCTGCATTCCCATTAGCAGTGTACTGGAGTCCCCTTTTCTACACATCCTTGCCAGCACTTATTGTTAATTGGGTTTGTTATGAGATGGTATCTTATTGTGGTTTTAATTTGCATCTCTCTGATGACTAGTGATGTTGAGCATTCTTTCATATATCTATGGGACCTTTGTATGTCCTCCTCAGAGAAATTTCTGGTCAGGTCCTTTGCCCATTTTTTAAATTGAGCTGTTTCCCTTGTATCTAAGGTGTCATTGGCAAATATGTTTTCCCGTACAGTTGGTTCCCTTTGAATTTTGTTGATGTTTTCTTCAGCTGAGCAGAAATTTTAGTTTGATATAGTCCCATTTGTTTATTTGTTCCTTTATGTCTTTTGCCCTTGGAGAAGTATCAGTGAAAATATTTCTGCATAGGATATCTGAAAGTTTACTTCCTATGTTTTACTCTAGGGCTTTTATGGTGTCACAGCTTGTTTAAGTCCTTTATCCATCTTGAGTTTATTCTGGTGTATAGTGTAAGTTGGTAGTCTATTATTATTATTATTTTTTGCATGTCCCTGTCCAGTTCTCCCAACACCACTTGTTGAATAGGGTATTTTCACTCCATTTTATATTCCTTCCCCCTTTGTCAAATATTAACTGACCATAGAGTCTTCGGTTTATTCTGGGCTCTCTATTTCTGTTCCATTGATCTATTCTTATGCCAGTACCAAACTGTTTTGATATCAGTGGCCTTGTAGTTTGATATTTGGTATTGTGATTCCTCCTACATTGTTCTTCTTTCACAAGATGGATGTAGCTATTCGTAGTTGTCTTTGGTTTCATATAAATTTTTGAAGTATTTGTTCTAAATCTGTGAAATATATCATTGGTATTTTAATTGGGAAACTAAAGGATTAAGACAGTATTTCCCCATGAACATTTTTTCAGTAATCTGCTAGAAAATGAACATAAGAAATACAAAATGACCGAATGAACATTAGCATAAAGATTGGTTTAAGCATCAAATATATAATTTCCTGTCAAGTTGAGTACAAATGATAGATATAGGAGGCAATATTATAATTAAAAGTGTTCATATGTTAGAAAAATGGATAAGAAAAAGATTATTTCAAATGTAGAATAAGGTTGCAAATTGCCTAATGGGTAATTTATTAGTTTCCTATTGCTTTTGGTAACATATTACCACAAACTTAATGGCTAAAACAACAGAAATTTGTTTCATTGCCATTTTGGAGATCAGAAGTCTAAAATTAATTGGTAAGGCTATATTTCTTTCAGAGGCTCTAAAAGATAATCTATTTCCTTGTATTTTCTAAATTCTACAGGCTGCCTGCATTCCTTGGCTTGTGGACTTGTATCACTCCAATCTCTGCTTCCATTGTCACATCTTATTTATTGGCTCTCATCATTTCCTCCCACTTATAAGGACTCCTGCGATTACATTGATCTCACATACATAATCATGTCATGTCAAGATTCTTAACTACACATTCAAAATCTATTTGGCCATGTAAAGTAACATATTTATAATTTGGGGGAATTAGGACATAGACATCTTTGGAGAGGACATTATTCTTTCTACTGCAAGTAGTAACTGAGACTATAAACAGTGGGATTGAATTTGGGGGGAGTGGGTGGGAGGGTGGGGAAGGGGACAGAGGGAAAGAAAAAGGGAATGGATATAATAAAACAACAATAAAATTAAATTAAAAATAAAAATAAATAAACATTTATAATAAGATCATGGTTAAGAAGTATGTAAATGGCCTGCCTTGTGTGGCTTAGTAGATTGGCACCAGCCTGTGAACCCAAAAGATGCTGGTTTGATTCCCGGTCAGAGCACATAACCAGGTTGCAAGCCAGGTCTCCAGTCAAGTCCTCAGCTGGAATCAGGTGAAAGACAACTATACATTGCTATTGCTCTCCCTTTCTTCTTCCCTCCCTGCCCTTCTCTCTAAAAATAATGAATAAAATATTTTTAAAATAGGTAAATGGTAAGAAGAGACCACTAATATATTTAATATTGCTCATAGCAAGGAACCAATAGAGTGAAAAAAGTGAAAATGACATAAAAGTGACCATTAGTACAAAATTCAGTTTTTAAATATCAGTGATATACCAGAATAAAACATTTTCTAGGAACAGCTATATATATGTGTGTGTGTGTGTGTATATATATATATATATATATATATATATACATTTTTGAATATGTAGACATATTTTTGAACCATATACTACCATGATTCTTACATGATATTCAGCATTTTAACTGCTTAGATATGTAAATATAAGAAAAAATAGTTGACTGATTCACACTAATAATAGGAGGCATTTACATGCCTCTCATTCTAAGATTGAATAAATGGTTAAAAATTTAGAAGGCTACAGAAAGAAATTAAAATGTTATATCATGGGAAACCCTGAACCTATATAATAGTGAATATACTTTCTTTAAGTATATATAAATCATTCATAAAAATGGATAGTGTGGTAGGCCTCAAAGAAAGGCTAAATGAAATTCAGGAATAGAAATAATGCAAATAGCAGTTACTAATTACATGCAATATTACTAAAATAATAACAATTTAAATAATATTTGGTACTGAAATGTTTAAAAATATTAAATAATATTTGAATCAAAGAAAAATAGAGACCAAAAATTGCAAAAATTTTGAAAATACAATGAAAATATGATCTATCAGAAACTATGGATACAGCTAAAGGATTTATCAGAGGAAAACCTATAGCTTTTAATAATTATACAAATGAAACTAATATTTTTCTCTGATAACTGCCTCAGTGAGGAATATGTTTTCCCTGACCAGAACTACAGTAAATCCATTGCCAGAGCTGGCTCTACTTTTTATTTCAAATCTTGATACCATTTGGCAGGTGTAAGGTGATATCTTGTGGTTTTAATTTGTATCTCTCTGATGGCTAATGATGTTGAGCATTTTTTCGTATGCCTATGGGCTCTGTGTCCTCCTTGGAGAAGTATCTGTTCATGTCCTTTGCCCAGTTTTTAATTGGATTGTTTGACTTTCTGGTATTGAGTTGTATGAGTTCTTTATGTATTTTGGGGATTAAACCCTAGTCAGATGTACTATCGGCAAATACAATCTCTCATACAGTGGGTTCCCTTTTCATTTTGATAATGCTTTCTTTAGCCCCATTTATTTATTATTATTTGTTATGTATTTTCATATATTATATATATGATTTAGTATATATTTTTATTGTTTATTTTTTAGTCCCATTTGTTTATTTTTTTATTTCTCTTGCCTTATCTGCAAAAACATTGCTACATGAGAATCTGAAATTTTACTGCTTATGTTTTCCCTAGGATTTTTATGGTATCTTGACATGTATTTAAGTCTTTTATCCATTTTGAATTTATTCTCATGTATGGTGTATATGAGTAGCCTAGTTTCATTTTTTGCATGTGCCAATCCAGTTCTCTCAACGTCATTTATTGACAAGACTATCTTACTGCATTGAATGCTCTTGCCCTCTTTGTCAAGTATTAATTGACCATAAAGACATAGTAGGTTTATTTCTTGGCTCTCTATTCTCTTCCATTGATTTATGCCTGTTCCTATGCCTATCATTAATTAATCAACAAACAACAAGTGCTGGTGAGGATGTGGAGAAATGGGAATGTTAGGCACTCTGGGAATGCAGACTAGTACAGCCACTATGGAAAATAATATGAAATTCCCTCAAAAAATTAAAAATTCAATTACCTTTTGAGCCAGTGAGTGCTCTGCTGAGAATATACCCTAACAATCCTGAACCACCAATTTGAAAGAATTTATGCACCACTATGTTCATAGCAGTGCTATTTGCAATAGCCAAGAATAGGGAAAAAAGCCTAAATGCTCAACAGTACGTGAGTAGATTATAAAATTGTGGTACATTTACACAATAGAATACTATACAGCAGAAAAAGAAGGAATTCCTGTCATTTGCAACAGGATGGATGGAACTGGAGATTATGTTAAGTGAAATAAGCCAGGCAATGAAAGACAAACACCTTATGATCTCACTTATAAGAAAAATCTAATGAACAAAATAAACTAATGAGAAAAACAGAATCAGATTCATGGAATCATAGAAAAAACTGACAGCTGTAAGAGTGAAAGAGGGACCTAGGGACTGATGGAAGGTAAAGGAATTAGTCAAAGAACATATATGAAGGACCCATGGGCATTGACAATGGTGAGATGATTGACTAGGAAGTGAGGGGAGCGAAGAGGAAAATTGGGATAACTCTAATAGCATAAACAATAAAACATTAATAAAAATAAAGTAAAATTTTGCTTCAGTACTTTATTCATTATGGATTTTTTGCATTAATTTTACTTTTAAAAAATATTGCATTGAAATATTTATCTTGATTAATGCATTTTTTTGCCTCTTCAATTTTTAAAAAAAATATTTATTGTTGTATTACATCCATCCCCTTTTTCCTCCCCTCTGTCCCCCTCCCCACCCACCCTGCCTCTTCAAATTTGATACCCACTTGTACCCTGAATTGGACCCTAGAGATCAATTCCCTTGATAACACTAATGGGCATGGACATCACCCAACACTTCAGGTTAAGTGAGTCCACTTTAACTGCAGCAGAGAAGCTGGCAGAATTTCTGCACTTACTGAGCTAGAAGTGAATTGTTGAGTCGGGAGGTATCCATGGATGCAGCCACTGGCAAGAGTGCTGGATGGGTCTCATGGTTCTTACCTGAATTTCAGCAGTTTTTTAAGCTTAAATGCCCCTCAGACTATTATATGACTTTGGTCAATTTAAAGAACAATGAAATGGTTGTTTTGCCTTTTTAAAAATAGGTTTATAATTCATATTTGGGGAAAGAATTTGCTTGTTTCCTCACTTGGCCATAGCTAGAAATCAAGCCTCAACTCAGCATTTTTATTACTTTTATGTTGTCAACCAATAGTCATTGGTATCAGTTCAACACCAACATTAATCCCCAACTTGGAGCACAGTGAAGAAGAAAGCTTTGTTCAGTGCAAACAGCTTAATTGTGGTGCAGCACGGCTGTGAAACAGCAGGGCTGTGAGGCCCTGGGAAGAGGTGGCCCTGGGGCAAAGCAGCTCTGAGGCCAGCCTCCTCTCCAGTTAGACATCTTGGCTCTGCTCTACTCTGCTCTGGGCTCTAGTACAGTCTGCTTCTGCTCTGCCTGCTCTTCTCTGCTCTGGTCACCTGAGAAGTCAGTGGTATTTCATCTTTGATGTTTCAGCTCCAGCCAGGGAAAACAGTCTTCAGTCTTTGGTGGAAAGGGAAAGTGAAATCTCTAAACAAGAGGAGAGCTGATTTATAGAGACAGAAGTTCCTGCCCCTAGTCCCTGATTGGTTTGTTCTCATGGAAGTGAGGACCTCAAACCCTCACAGTTTGCTTGGTCTGAAAATCACTCTCTTGGTTGGTCAGACTGGAGTTCTGACTGGTGAAAATGTGATGGGGATGTAGGTGTGCAGCTCTGATTGAATAGGGAAAGCCTCAGTCTTATTGGTTGAAATACTATTTCTTTGTTAAGTGCTGGCTCAGATGGCAGGAACACAGTGTAGATAGGCAGTTTAGTGTAGGATTCTCCCTGTAGTGCATTTTTCATGAGATGCCTTTATGCAGAAATGACTGCTGTTCTCTTTTTAAAATTTGGACAGAGTTAAGCCACTGAGAATCCTTCTTAGTAGGTATCTTCTGTATCTTCTTTCTTAGGGTCCATAATATCAACCCTTAAAGGATTTTAAAGAAGTAAAGGAAAGTAATAACCAGTAAAAAAAAAATCAGATCTGCAGGCTATTCTCTAAATTTTTTAAAAAACAACTGAGGTCATATGGCATTTGTCTTTCATCACTTGGTTTAACTTTCAGTTCAATAAATATGTCCAGAAAAATTAAAAAGAAATCTTACCTTCTGTTGTAGAAACATTTCAGGTAGAATCAAGTTTTTATTTTTGTTCAGAAGCTGTGTTTGATAGTTATAAATATTTATGATAAATCAAAAGCAAAAAATTGATAATAAATTTAGTTTATTTTCTAGATACTATCTTTCAAAACATGAAGTCCACTAAGCAAGAAGATAATACATATGTGGTGTTTAGTGGTTGATGGCTTGAGTTTGTACTTAAAAAAAAACTTAGAGTAGTCATTTTTCTGAATCCCAGTGGATCTTGAAAGAAGGAAACAAGGTAAACATGCACTTCAAAGCTTTCTAAAAATGGCTTTGGGATTAGGAAAATAGATCTTTTTTGGTAAAAGAAATGAACACATTGATCAGACCCCTCTCTATGTTTCTTCTCTTTTGCTAATGACAACAAAACCTACAACTTAAACCGGTAACATTTTCACCCTGGCTGGTGTGGCTCAGTGGATTGAACAATGGCCTGTGAACCCAAAGGTTCCTGGTTTAATTCCCAGTCAGGGCATATAACCAGGTTGCAAGGCAGGTCTCCAGCCAGGTCCCCAGCTGGAGGCAGGTAAAAGGCAATCATACATTGATGTTTCTTTTCCTTGCTTCTTCCCTCCCTTCCCCTCTCTCTAAAAATAATGAATAAAATCTTAAAACAAAACAAAACAAAATGCTGTAACATATTCTATACATGTTGTTTAAAATTGAGGCATTGTGCTTAAAAATCCCTTCTCCAGTGATGTCTTATAATGCAAACTTAGGGATTTCTAACACTAAAATGCCCCTATGATTGTACTGGAGATATCAAGGGGAATACAATGTACATTATATAATTGTTTAACCACTAAACTGTATACCTAAAACCAATGCAAAATAAAATAGAACATAAATTGTAAAAATAAGAAAACAACAAACTCCTCCTATGATTATGGACACTTGTTTTTTTTTCAAATGCAAATACCACTGGCTAGGGTCTTAAACTCAGCCACATAAAGATATTAGAGAATGTGAATTAGGTACTTTATTTTCTTAACAAAAATGGAGAGCAAGCAAGAACAAGGTAGAAGATACAGCATTTCTTGGTTGATATCTACAGAGGATTGTTCCCTACTACAAAATTTTCCCAGTTGCAAGAGGAAAAAGACCATACTAGCCTGTTGTAAGAATAGATTCTGGTAACTGGGGCTCTATTTGCTTTTCTGAGGATTATGAAGAGATGAATATGCTGTATAAGGATGAAAACTGAGTCATACCTAAATGCTCTGCCTAGTAGAGGAAATAAGAATATAAACAGCAAAGAAGAGAGAAGAGTCAGGAGAAAATTCAAAGTCGCTGAGTAAAACAGAGAGTTAAGAAAGACTGATCCCAATATTTGTGGCAACAGTGCATATGTATACATGGAAGTCCATTTACCATATTTCTGAATAGGTAAAATTTATAAGTGAGGCTAAAAGACTAGTGAGCCTAAAGATATATTCACATATTCTATCCTATAATCTTGGCAAACACACATTTATAAAACTAATTTTGTATGTTTGAAAGCTAAACTATTAAAATTATAATTATGTATGTCTGGTTACTCTGTTGATGGCTTAGTGATGTTTAGGTAAATAATAAAATACACTAAATATAACATTAATTATATTTTTAATTAAAAATATACTTATTGATTTTAGAGAGAGAGGAAGGGAAAGAGAAATAAAGAAACATTAATGTGAGAAACATTGATTGGTTGCCCCTTACACGCACCCCAACTGGGAATGGAACATGCAACCTAGATGTGCCTTGGTCCGGAATCAATCCCCCAACCTTTCGGTGTATAGGACATTCCAACTAAGCACTACCAGCCAGAGGAAGTATCATGTTAATTTTATGAATTTTTTCTTACCTTAATTTCAGCAAAATCCCTAATTACATGTCATAGTGAATATTTTCATATAATTTGTGAAAATTATTTACTCTAATAATCTAAACCAAAATTATCTACCAAAAGTAAAAGTCAAATACAAAATTACAATGAGTAAATAAATAATTTTTTGGAATTTTGTGGATTTCTAATAAGTGACTAATAACAGCATTTAAGATATATCAAATTTTTAATAGAAAGCTTTTTAATAAAGCTGAACATTTAAATTTTAAATAGGATAAAATCTTACTAAATAATTTTATGAAAATTAAAACTATTCACAATTTTGACACTCAATGTTTATTCAGGTGACAATGTAAAGAATTAGTATTGCACTTCACACTTGTTGTCTAGAATTACCATATTTTTTACTCCATAAGATGTACATTTTTTCCCCAAAAAGTGTATGGGGGAGAACATCTGTGCATCTTATGGAGCATATATTACATCACAGACTGTAATGTGTATGTATTATGAGACTTGTGAGCAGTGGCAACAGCTGTTAAAAGAGGAAATAGTGGTCCCACACAAAACCCCTAGGGATGCTTAAATGTCCCACTTTACTGCTAAATCTCAGGACATCTGGTCAGTTGCTCTCCACCTCTGCCCATCACCTGGGCCCTGGGAGAGCGCAGAGAACTGCCTGACACTCCCAGCTACAACCCGCTGACCTGTCAAATCAGTTGAGGATAATAATAGGCATGAGGCTTAATCGTGCTTGACTTGTTTAAAACATATATTAGTAAAACTATAAAAAAGGAACTTTAAAGAAGTGAAGACTCATCTAGCTGTAATTCCTGGGGGTCTTACCAGCCAGTTGCAACTTCTCAATGTTTTCATCAACAAACCATTTAAAGTCTTTATGTGAGAAGAGTGGAACAAATTGATGGCTCCTGGTGATTGTAATCTGACACCTACTGGATGAACGAAGAGGCCCACTATCACTCAAGTTTGTGAATGGGTGAAAACATCATGGCACTCAGTGAAGGATGAAATCGTTGTATGGTCATTCAAAAAATGAGGCATTAGCAATGGCTTAAATGGAACTGAAGATAATATCATATGTGAAGATAATAAAGAAAGTGGTATCATTGATTGTGAACAACTGAGCTTCATAAATTCTGACACTAGTGATTATGAGTTCTTGGGGTTCCCAGAAAACTAGAAGAGTACTTGAACCTTAAAGTCTCTCCTCATTTGTTAATGACTGATGATGGTTCTTAGTACCACTGTTGACTGCTGTTCACTTTACATGGTTAGAATATTATTGTTATATTTTATTAAATATTTTAGTACACCACTTGGTTCAGAATATTTTTTTTGTTTTTCTTCTCTAAACCTAGATGTGTTTTGTAGTCAGGTGCATCTTACAGTGCAAAAAATATGGTATATATACACCAAACTTAAAAATAATATGAATGATTTAGGATTGCAAAATTTCCTTCATGTATCTCAATGCAAATGCCATTGCTAATTTGAATTATTTTCAAGTTAGAATGCAAGGACAAAGAAATTCAAGAAAATGTACCCTCAGCATTACTGGGAAGTATTTTAATATGCAAAAATCTATTGTTTTCCTAATATCAGAAAAGGATTTGAAAAGTGAGCCTTTTCAGTTACTTTAGTACTTCTGCCATTCAATTTCTCTTAGAACTCAAAAGAAGTGTCCATTTCTAATGTTGCCAATGGCATAAATCATAAACCTTCATAGTGCTGAAATGTGATTGCCTTTAGCTTTGAGGACTTCACTCCTATGGGGCCAAAATGACATCAGGCATAAAAGTGGATGCTTAGCACAGTGGGTTGCTCTGTGTTAGCACTGAGCACCAGGGCATGAGTGCAAGCAATACCTATATGTTCTTTCATACATTTTTATGTATTCATATTTGTGTGGTATCAGGGCCCTTTAAAGCATGAGCCCCAGGGAAAGTGCCCTTCTTGCCCCAGTATGAGAATGGTACTAGCAAAGATAAGCACTAAGAGTGGCAAATACCAAGGAAAGAAATTCCAAGAAGATATTTTGCAGAACAAAAAATTATTTTATGGATTTAGAGTTTGCTAGGGAATGTGTAATATAAACACCTAATCTACCTCCCTGTACAGATAGCTAAGTAACTCCACATTACTTATTTTCCCCCACAGTGTTTAATAATGATTTGAATATATTCTGTGAATTACTTATTTTCTTCACTTGTTATTTTTTTCTTTTTTTATTTATGCAGATTGGAGTTCTGGCAAGATGACAGAGTAATAAGTGGAGCTACACCAATTTCCTCCCAGGTTGCATCTGGAATTACACTTTTGGAGAAGAAGTCAGCTGGAATTACCAACAGAACACCAGATGGGAATAAGTTCTATAACCACAGACAAAACAGAAGAGGGCACTTCATCACAGCGTGACTGGTAGGAATCTCAGAAATACAAGAGGACTGGCTGGGTCCCCGTTGGAGGCAGCAGCTGAAGGGATGGAGCCAGGGGCTCCATTTAAGAAGGGTGGGTTGTGGTCCCCCAGCTGGGTGTCCCAGCCCACAGCAACATAGTCAAAAGCAGAGCAGCATCCAGGTGAGAAGGGTGGAAAGTAATGGAGTTTACTGGCCTAAGAGAGCCCTGGAGGCAGAGAACTGCTAGGGAGACCACAACGAAAATACACTGGCACCCACCTACCCTGGGCTCCAGCAGAGGGAGGGCAGAGAGGACTGGAGACACATGGTGGCTTGGAGGAGAGAAGTGGGGAAATGGCTGTGGGAATTACAGTACTGACTCATCGCCCACACCTCAGTAGAACTGAACTGCTCCAAGTGTCTTCTATAATAGTGACCTCATAGCCCCACCCACTGGAAGTAATCTGCTCCACTCAGCGGTGCTGGAGCCTGGCACCTGAACATAATTCTTTGACTTACATCTAAGTAAACATCTCCTTCCCTGCCATGTCTGAGCATAGATAAAATAATGGCACCTGAAGAGGTATTTCTAGTCCAGCAGTGCCTGGGCTTGGTGGCTGAGTACAAACTCTTTGACTTACAGCTGGGTCAGTCAGTCAGTCCCTCACAGTGGTGTACAAGCCTGGTGGCTGATCTTGGATTTATTGCTTTGCAACTGAGTCAGAACTTCTCGCTCAGCAGAGCCTGGGCCTCCTGGCTGATTATAAACTCTCTGACTTACAACTGGGTCAGACAGTCAGCCCCACATAGTGGCAAGTGAGCCTGGTGGCTGATCACAAACTCACTGGATTACAATAGGATCTTTCAGTTGAGTCCAGTGCCACCTGAGCCAGGTGGCAAATCACAGATTCATTGATTTACATCTGAATCTGTCCCAATAACCTGCACCTGAGCTGACGGTTAATCCTTTGGATTACAATTGAACTTCTCTGTCCAACCCAGCAAGGCTTGAGGTTGGTAGCTGACTTATTGACTTATAAATTAATTAGTATGTCACCCCAAGCAGAAACTGAGCCTGGTGGTGGATCACAGATTGATAGGATTACAACTAAATCAATCCTTCCAGCCTAGCAGTTCCTTGGCTTGGCAGCTGATCACAACCTGATTGGGTTACAACAAAACCTAAAAACGGGGAGAAAAAGAAACACTCCATCACCAAGGGAAAGGAGGAATCCCCAGAAAGATCAGTAAATGAAACCGTTGCACACAAAATATCAGATAAGGAAATCAAAAGAATGATGATAGAGAAGGTCAATGAGCTTAGCCAGCTAAAAGAAAACTATAAACAACTCCAGGGAAGTTACAAGGAACTTACTGAGAGCTACAACAGCATGAAAAAGGACATAGAAACTATCAATAAGTGCCAGGAGGAAATGAAGAATACAATTCTGACTTAAAGATTACAGTAGAAGGAATCAACAGTAGGCTAGAGGAAGCAGAGGACCAGATCAGCGAGTTGGAGGATAATGTAGACAAATACTCCAAGACAGTACAAGAGAATTAAAAAAAAGCTGAACAAGATTGAAAAGGGTTTAAGAGAGCTGCAGGACAACATGAAACATAACAACATCCATATCATAGGGATACCAGAAGGAGAAGAGAAACAAGGAATAGAAAACCTGTTCAAAAAAGTCATGATAGAAAATTTCCCTAACACGATGAGTGAAAACATTAATCAAGATCAGGAAGCACAAAGGGTCCCAACGAAGATCAACCCACACATACCAACACCAAGGCACATTATTATTAAAATGGCTAATGTCAAAGACAAAGAAAGAATCCTAAAAGCATCAAGAGAGAAACAACAAATAATATATAAAGGGGTGCCAATAAGGCTATCAAATGATTATTCAACAGAAAAAATTCAAGCCAGAAGGGAATGGCAAAAAGTATTTCAAGTCATGGTAAACAAAGGCCTGCAACCAAGAATACTCTACCCAGCAAGGCTCTCATTCAAGATAGAAGGAGAAATAAGGAGTTTCCCAGACAAAAAAAAAAAAAAAAAGACTGAAAGAATACATCTCTACCAAACCAGCATTGCAAGAAATGTTAAAGGGTCTGCTTTAAAAATAAATAAATAAATAAAATGAAGAAACAGAAAGCCAAAGAGGAATACAGATGCAAATGAATAAGTATCAATCCATAATAACCTCAAATATAAATGGATCAAATGCACCAATCAAAAGACATAGTGTAGCCAAATGGATAAGACAACATGACCCACATATATGCTGTCTTCAAGAGACCCACCTCAGAACAAAAGATCAACACAGATTGAGACTGAAGAGATGGAAAAATATATATCAAGCAAATGGACATGAAAAAAAGCTGGAGTAGCAATACTTATTTGAGACAAAATAGATTTTACAATGAAGGCCATAAAAAGGGACAAAGAAGGACATTATTTCATACTTAAAGGAATAATCCATCAAGAAGAAATAACTCTGATAAACATATACCCACCCAACATAAGTGCTCTGAAATATATAAGGAAAATATTGGAAGACTTTAAGGAATATATAAACAGTAACACACTAATAATAGGGGATTTTAATACCCTACTATCAACAATGGACAGATCTTCCAAACAAAAAATCCCCAGAGATGTTGTGGCATTGAACAACACTCTACAGGAAATGGACCTAACTGATGTATACAGAGTCTTTTACCCCAAACAAGCAAAATACACAATCTTTTCAAATGCACATGGATCATTCTCTAAGATAGACCACATGGTATGTCACAAGACAAGCCTCCACAGATACAGGAAAATTGAAATCATACAAAGCATGTTCTCAGATCACAATGGCTTGAAAGTAGAAACCAATCTCAAGGGAAAAAACAAAAATTCTCTTAACTCATGGAGACTGAATAACATGCTTTTAAGCAATGAAGGGGTTAACAATGAGATCAAAGATGAAATCAAAAAGTTCCTGGAAACAAGTGACAATGAACACACAACAGCCCAAAACCTATGGGACTGAGCAAATGCAGTGCTCAGAGGAAAATTTATAGCAAAACAGGCCTTCCAAAAAAGGTCAGAAGAAGTTTATAAAAACAACCTAACAATAAAGCTGCAAGAACTAGAGGAGCAACAACAAACAAAGCCCAGAGCAAGTAGAAGGAAGGAAATCATCAAGATCAGAGCAGAACTAAATAGCTCAGAGATTCAAACTACAATTTGAAGAATCAACAAGTCCAGGAGCTGGTTCTTTGAAAAAATAAACAAAATTGACAAGCCTTTATCCAGATTCATCAAGAAAAAGAGAGAGAGGACCCAAATAGATAGAATCACAACTGATACCTCAGAAATACAAAAGATTGTAAGAAATTACTACAAACAACTCTATGACAAAAAATAGGACAACCTGGATGAAATGAACACATTTCTGGAAATATATAGTCTACCAAAACTGAACCCAGAAGAAGCAGAAAGCCTGAATAGGCCAATAACAACTAGTGAAATTAAAGAAGTAATCCAAAATCTCCGAAAGCACAAAAGCCCTGGACCAGATGGCTACTCAGGTGAAATTTACCAAACTTTTAAAGAACTAACTCCCATCCTTCTAAACCTATACCAAAAAATACAGGAAGAGGGAAGACTCCCAAACTCTATCTATGAAGCCAATATTATTCTAATCCCAAAACCAGGGCAAGACACAACTAAGAAAGAAAGCTTATTTCTGATGAACATAGATGCTAAAATTCTAAACAAAGTTTTGGCCAACCGGATTCAGCAGTATAAGACAAAGATCATACACCATGATCAAGTGGGCTTCATCCCAGGGATGCAAGGATGGTACAACATATGTAAATCAATCAATGTAATACACCACATCAACAAATTGAAAGATAAAAACCATATGATCATATCAATAGATGCTGAAAAAGCATGTGATAAAGTACAGCAACCACTTATGGTAAAAACCCTCAGCAAAATGGGAATAGAGGGAGCATACCTCAACATCATAAAGGCCATCTAGGAGAAACCTGAAGCCAACATCATATTTAACAGACAAAAACTGAAAGCTATCCACCTAAGATCAGGAACGAGACACGGCTGTCCACTTTCTCCACTTCTATTCAACATTGTCTTGGAAGTTCTAACTATAGCCATCAGAGAAGAAAAAGGAATCAAAGGTATCCAAATTGGAAAGGAGGAAGTCAAACTGTCTTTATTTGCAGATGATATGATAGTGTACATACAAAACCCGATGGGCTCCACCAAAAACTTACTCAACCTAATAAGCAAATTTAGCAAAATAGCTGAGTATAAAGTCAATATCCAGAAACCAAAAGCATTTTTGTATACCAATAATGAAACAACAGAAATAGAAGTGAAAAAACAAATCCCATTTACCATAGCAACAAGAAAAATAAAGTACCTAGGAATAAACTTAACTAAGGAGGTAAAAGACCTGTACTCAGAAAACTACAGAACAATGAAGAAAGAAATCAAGGAAGATACAAATAAATGGAAGCATATACCATGTTTATGGATGGGAAGAATTAACATCGTTAAAATGTCCATACTACCCAAAGCAATCTACATATTCAATGCAATCCCAATTAAAATACCATTGACAGACTTCACAGAAATAGAAAAAACACTGCGAAAATGTATATGGAGCCAAAAACACCCACAAATAGCCACAGCAATCTTGAGAAAGAAGAACAAGGTAGGAGGAATCACAATACCGGACTTCAAAGAATACTACAAGGCTACTGTCATCAAAACAGCCTGGTACTGGAATAAGAATAGACATATAGATCAATGGATCAGAATAGAGAGCCCAGAAATTAACCCAGGACTCTATGGTCAACTCATATTTGACAAAGGGCGAAGGAATATCAAATGGAGTAAAAGCAGTGTCTTCAACAAATGGTGTTGGGAGAACTGGTGAGCAATATTCAAAAAGATAAAACTAGACCATCTACGTACACCATACACCAGAATAAACTCAAGATGGATAAAGGATTTAAGCATAAGCAGTGCCACCATAAAGATCCTGGAGAAAAATATAGGCAGTAAACTTTTTGATATCCTATGTAGAAATATGTTTACTGATACTTCACCAAGGGCAAAGGAAATCAAAGTACTAATCAACAAATGGGACTATATCAAATTGAAAAATTTCTGTTCAGCTAAAGAAAATATCAGCAAAATTCAAAGGGAATCAACTGTATGGGAAAACATAATTGCCAATGATACCTCAGACAAGGGTTTGATCTCCAAAATATATAAAGAACTAATGCAACTCGATATCAGGGAAACAGACAGCCCAATTAAAAAATGGGCAAAGGACTTGAACAGACAACTCACTGAGGAAGATATACAAAGGGCCCAGGAGCATATGAAAGAATGCTCAACATCACTTTTCATCAGAGAGATGCACATTAAAACCACAATAAGATACCACCTCACACCTGTCAGAATGGCAATCATCAACAAATCAACAAACAACAAATGTTGGCGAGGATGTGGGGCAAAGGGCACCCTCGTGTACTGTTGGTGGGAATGCATGCTGGTGCAGCCAGTGTGGAATACAGTATGGGGTTTCCTTTAAAAACTAAAAATAGAACTGCCTTTTGATCCAACAATTCCACTACTAGGACTATACCCAAAGAATCGTGAGACACCAATTCATAATGACCTATGTACCCCTATGTTCATAGCAGCACTATTTACAATAGCCAAGTGCTGGAAACAGCCTAAGTGCCCATCAGTGAATGATTGGATCAAAAAACTTTGGTACATTTACACAATGGAATACTACAGTGCAGAAAGAAAGAAGGAACTCCCACCCTTTGCAACAACATGGATGGGACTAGAAAGTATTATGCTTAGTTAAATAAGCCAGTCAGTGAAAGACAAATACCATATGATCTCACTCATTTCAGGACTATAATGAACAAAACCAATAAATAAGCAAAACAGAACCAGATACATGAATACAATGAATAGATCTGAAGTGGTCAGATGGGAGTGGGGAGGAAGGAGGGGAGAGGAGAAGGCAAAGAAGGGGGGCAGTTTAGTCAAGGTAGTAGTATGGAATAACTGTGGACATGGACAACAGATGGGATTGACTTTGGGAAGAAGTGGGCAGGTGGGGAAAGGGACAGAGGGAAGGAAAAACGGGATGGGTGTAATACAACAATAATAAAATACAATTAAAGGAAAGTGGCTTTGTTCACTTTCACCATGTGAGGACATAGGGAAAATGTGCTGTCTATAAACCAGGAGTCAGGCTATCACCAGACACCATGTCTGCCAGTACTGTGTTTGGACTTTCAACCTCTAAAACTGAGAAATAAACTTCTGCTATATATAAGCTAGTCAGTCTTTGGTGTTTTGTTATAGCATCCCAAATACATGGGCCACTTTGGGATCCTCGTGCATTTAAGTCAACAGGCAGATTGATCCTGATTCCCAAGGGAAATTGGACTACTGCTCCACAGTGGAGATAGGGAAGACTATATATGGAATACAGGAAATCCCTTAGAGCATCTCATAATATTACTATGCCTTAAGATTAAGTCAATGGTAAACTATAACCACCCAATCCAGGCAGAACTATAATGGACAAGAGCCTTCAGGAATGATGGCTTGGGTCACCTCATTGGGTAAAGAATTGTAACCAGCTAAGGTGGTTGATGAAGGCACAGGGAACATGTAATAAGCGAGGGATGAAGATAGTTAAAAATACCAGCTGTGACTATGTGATCAGTCACAGAAACAAGAACTGTGATTGTCATAATTATTTTCTCTTAAGTTTGTTATGAAAATAAGTATGTAACCATATATTAAACAAATATGTTTATTTTTTTTACTCTCATATTCCCTTGTCATGTAACATAAAGTGTATTCATTTTATATCAAGTTTTTTAAATTTTATTGTTGTTGTATTACATCCATCCCCTTTTTGCTCCCCTCTATCCCCCTCCCCACCCACCCATTCCCCACAAAGTCAATCCCACCTGTTGTCCATGTCCATGGTTCCTTTATACTAGGTTCTTGTCTAACCTGCTCCCCTTCTTTGCCTCTACCTCCCCCTCCCCCTCCCCTGTTCCCCTGACCACTGAAGGCCTATTCCTTGTATTCATATGCTTGGTTCTGTTTTGCTTATTGTTAGTTTTGTTCATTATTGTCCTGTAATAGGTGAGATCATATATTTGTCCTTCACTGACTGGCTTATTTCACTAAGCATAATACTCTCCAGTTCCATCCATGTTGTTGCAAAGGGTACAAGTTCCTTCTTTCTTTCTGCTACATAGAATTCCATTGTGTAAATGTACCAAAGTTTTTTGATCCAATCATCCACTGATGGGCACTTAGGCTGTTTCCAGCACTTGGCTA